>JAPDDN010000326.1:47500-60000 GCA_027422405.1 Ptychobarbus kaznakovi | reverse complement strand
CACACACACACACACACACACACACACACACACACACACAGAGACAGACACACACACACACGCACACAGACACACACAGAGACAGACACACACACACACACAATTTTAAACAGTTTTAAAACCTTTCCCTTTATTTGTGTGTTTATTATTTACTTTATTCTTGATTTTTAATTTGTATTGACTATATGATATATCGTTTTATACTTTTCCCTGAATTTATACAATTAATAACAACCGTTGATGACTTTATTTATTCCGTGTTTGCGATGACGTCACAAAAGACGGTTTAAATCACGAGGCGACATAAGGGCATACCGTAGACTGTTAGTGCTGATCAGAATTATAATATAGTGAAATATAATATATAACTGCCGTCTAACACAAAATCAAACCCTCGACTACATGTTTTATGAATCTTTTCTACCTTCAGATGAGTAATTACTGATATTATTCCCCTCCAAACACAAACACAGATCATGATAATGATCAAACGAGTCTCTGAAACTCACCAAATGTCCAACAGCGCACAGAAGATTCAAATTAATCGAGTATTTATTGATTATTATTATTAAGCGTCTGTCGAGTCAAACACGCACTGTCTGCGCGCGCCGCGCGTCCGGTTCTCATGGCAACACATGCACGCGCCGCACTGAAGAGTGGGCGGGGCTTAGCGGTCTGTTTAACATCACCGAACTATAATTTAGACATTATATATTTCATATAGATCAGTGATTTACATGCATAAATTATTCACTCCCTGCTTTAAGGTGTATCAGTTATTATATTAAATAAATAAATACAAATAAATTATATTAGTTTATACTGTCATTATTCAGAAGAGCACGTCACGTGATGTTCGTTACATTTCTCAGTGCTGATCAAACCGACCAATCAGATCAATCGCTTCACGCATGTTTTGACGTTAAATATAATATTATGTTAAAATCATGTGTGATAATTGAAAATGTGTTTATTTTTGTAATAGTTGTGCTTTATGCACAATTACAAAACCTTAAGATCATATTTTCTACAAAAGTATTTACATGCCAATCATAAATACGTTAAACTAATATACGTTTTCAAAATAATGTCAGCAAAAAAAAAAACTATATATATATATCAGCTAAAATACATAAAACTAACTGTGGTATTTATTAGAAAGACAAAAATGAATTTTATTTGACCACATAGTCAATAATATCATAGATGTTGATATGAAAGTTTCTCTATTCGAAATATAAATGAGTGAAATAATATAATTATTTATTTTATTTAAAAAAAACAGTTCTGATTTCACGATCATAAATCATGATATCTACTTAATAGATCTCAGTTGTTTTAATATATGTTAATTTTGTGTTGAATATTTTGTATGTTTGGAAAAACAGTTCCGTGTCTCTTTAAATCCTCGTCCAATCAGCGAAATGGGCTCGAGATTTGAAAGGTGGAGCCTCATTGACCTGCAGTTCACTAACTCTCTCTCTCTCTTTGAGCGGCAGCGGCATGAAACTCTGATCAAACACAAGTGAGTAATGAACTCTTTCACGCGCGCCGTTTATAGATGCGTTAAGTTTGTCGTTTAAAAGTATTTGCTGTTAAATGTGTCACATATGAAGCAGCTCTTCGTGTGTGTGTGTGTGTGTGTGTGTGTGTGTTGAGCTGCAGCTGATTGACTGTTTGTCAGTTGTTTTTGTCTTAGTTTGTCGTCTTTCTGTCAGCGGTGAGCCGTTTAACGTGTGTTCCTTCAGAAAAAAAAAACGTTTTAAAGCACATGTTCTTCAGAAAAAGCGCTGTTTTGAGTGTGTTTGTGTGCACGGCGCGAGCACAAGCTCTGTTGTGTGCACGCGCATTTAAATCGGCGCAAAGTTTGAATTTGCAGGAGGGAAAACCGTCACCATAGCAACCGTAACGGACTGTTTTTGCCGTTACTAACGTAAAGCCAATTAACACAAAACAATCCTAATTACACCGGTCTGAACTGCGGACGATGCCTAAACCACAACACTTGAGGCTTTTTAGATATCTCTGACAGAAACTTCCCACACTGGTATTTTTAATTTACTGTTAATTATCCTTGTATTGTAATCATTGTGATCACAAGCTGTAATCGCGTTAATTATGTCCGATTAATTGAATAACGTTAATCTAACAAGCTCTATATTACTGCCATATCCATATTACTTTCACACATACATTATTTCCAACAAAATATATTCCAACAAAATATAATTTTATATATTAAATATACATTTGAGATTTAAATCTGGAATAGTCAAGTCACCTTTTATCTATTTTTATCTAGCGCTTTATACAATGTAAATAATTAGAGAATTCTGAAAATATAAATATGTAATTCTGAGAAGAAAATATGAACTCGCTTAAAAAAAAGTTTTTGAATTTTTAGCTGATGTTAATGTAAAAATATATTATGTAATATAACTGGACTCTTTTTTATTTTATTTGTTAATTTAATTTATTTTAAATAGTTTTTGCTTTTTGGATTAAACGTATTTATTAATATGAAATTTGAATGGTATGACAATTAGATATTACACTGTACAAAAACTGAAATCTTACACTACTATACTGAATCGCGCAATGCTGATCTTAACATTAATAATTTGAGAACCAAGTATAACAATAATACTTTGCGCAGTTAGATGTGATATAAGCTAACTGATCTTTAGATTTAATCACCGTTGTTAGATAAATAAAAATCTACTACTGCGAAGAAAAGCCTTAACTGTAAGGTATACACTTTTTTTAATTGTGGAAAAAAAACAGAATTGCAACTTTATCTCAATTACCTTTAAAAAAAATTATTTAGTGGCAGAAACAATTTACTTTTTTTCTTGCAAATGCAAGTTTATATATTTTTGTTGCAATTCTCACTTTTTTACCTCAGAATTGCGCAAAATCACAATTACCGATTTAATTTTTATTTGATATCAAAAACAAGCTTGATGTTCTTTTTTTTACGCAATTCTGAGATAAAAAATGTACAATAATTGTTTTACGCAACACAAAAATAAGCTTTCGTAGATAATGTAATTACTACTAATTGTAACAGCAAAACTAGCATTTCTGGTTAAGCTGCTTTGAAACAATATGATTTGTGAATAGCGACTTGAAAAAACGTAAAAATGCTAACGAAACTAGATTAATGAATGAATTCTGACGTATGTCGTACACAATTAACCCTTTAGTTAATTATATCGCGGATTTGTTTTCTGAAGCCTATGGTCTTGCCTGAGAATATCGGGGTTTCTTAGTCGTTTATGACTCATCTGCATGTTTTATCATTATTTTATGAGTTAGTTTTTGCTTTTTATATTGCTGCTTACAATTGAACCGCACTTTGGTGCAACATTTATCGTTTTTAAATACGTTATAAAACTTGATTGTCTTGTTTAGCAAGACACTCCTGGGTCCACTGAGCGTTAGCTGAAGATAATGGAGGTGAAGTCTGGGAAACATCAGACTGGCTTAATTAACGAGCCAAAGCGGGAAGCTGGCGTATCGTTAGCCTGGTGCGAGACTCCGAAGTTGATCAGGAAGGATGCATCGCTCCGCCGGCGCCTGCTCGTGTCCCGCTCCTCGTCCGAAGCTACGCCTGGAGACGTCTCCAGAGATCCCCTGACCCTCGACTCCCCAGACGTCAGTCCGACCGGGTCTTTGTCCTACAGAACTTTAAAAGCAGACGACTTGGTGTTCTCCTGTTGGAAGCGCCGTCTCCTGTTCTCCCAGACCGTCACGTCCACACTGGAGACCGCTCGTTTGAGCCCGACTCTCGCTGAACCGGATCTGGATGAAAGCATCATAGCCGGTCTTCCCAGCTCGCCACAAGCCGACGACTTAACGCCGCTGACCTCAAACGCCTTCCGGTCGCCCTTGAGCGCCGACACGTCCTCCGAGGACAGCGGCTTCGGCTCGTTGGGTCTGGATAAATCCCACGACTCCTCAGTGGACCACGACGGCTCCTTCCAAGACCTGGTGCTACCGACTAGCTCATGCGGGAAAGATAAGAGACGCTCGCGGCTGGAGAGACAGCGAAGACTGTCCACGCTCCGAGAAGCAGGCTCGCAGTCTGATGGCGGGCCCAAGAGCCAGCGGACGGAGCCTCGCGCCAGTAAAGACGAGGTGTTTTTGGACGGGACGCCGCTAAGCGCCGCCACGCTGAAGATGCAGGACCTGTCTCTGACTCCGGCGCTGCAGGCCGTTCACGCCATTAGTCTTCAGCAGACCAGTTTAGAGGAGCTGGTCCGAGACGGGCCCGTCGAAACCAGCCTGCCGCTCGCGGGACTCATCGGACGCAAAATGGGCCTAGACAAGGTGGACGTCGTCACGGAGCTGAGGATGAGAAACCTGAGACACGTGCTAGCGGTTATCTTGAGTCTCCTGTCTGCAGCTGACCTCTACAGGTACGTGATGCGGGTCAAATATCAATAGAGACAATTACCCTGAAGTCCTGGATGTTCGCATTCAGCGTGATTGATGTTAGTGAGTGTAGGCCAGTGGGCGGGGCCTATGCTGACAAGATTATTGGTTGATGTCTTGCTCTGGAGGCGGAGTTTATGCAAACAACATCACCCTGTCCCTCGAATCCAATGCTTTGTTTATAATGAGGACGTTTTAAGCTATGCAACTCGCAGGATGTTTTAATGCTATAAATACCTCTTATATGCCAAATATAAGCCCTTTAACCCATGTGATTGGTCGCAGGTTTGGCCAGGTGTCGGATGACTGGAACGACGTGATCTCCGAAGATAAGAAAGCCGCTCACCGGAGACGAAGCCACATCCGAGAGCTCAAGATCACACTGGAGGTGACGCGGCTAACTTTAATTACAGTGCAATGCATGTCAGTGGCGTCCAGTCATCATCTTGGAAGCACATACGGTGATTTAGCATGTTAAAGGAATAGTCCTGAAAATGAAAACGGTCCTTTGTCGTCCCAATCCTGATTTTCTCTCTTTGGTGGAACATATTGTGAAGGATATTGGTAGCCAGTTTCGGTTCTCATTGACGTCCACTGCATACGCCAAAAAAATACAACGCAAGTCAATGGGGACCGAAATTAGCCACATTCTTCATTATAATTGTATGTGTTTTGCAGATAGAAAGAAATGCATACAGGTTTGGAACGACAGGAGGGTTCTCTTTTCTGTTTACTATCCCTTTAAAATACAAAAGTAGCTAAACCTAAAATTAGAGATCGACCGATATATTGGTTTACCGATATTTAAGCATTTTACCATAATCGGATATCGGTTTTGTAAAAAAATTTTTTTTGTTTTGTCACATACAGAATTATACAGAGTAGGTTAGGGTATAACCAGCAGTGAAATGTGTTCTTTGTATTTGACCCATCCAAGTACACACACACAGTAGTGCACACAGTAGTGCACAGTAGTTAGTGGTAGTACACACAGTAGACAGTGACAGTATGTAGTGAACACACACATGGAGCAGTACACACACACACACACACAGTAGTGAAGACATGGAGCAGTTTACACATAGTGTACAGTAGTACACACACACACACACACACAGTAGTACACACACACACACACACACAGTAGTGACACACACACACACAGTAGTGAAACACACACACACACACAGTAGTAGTGTGTGAGGTGCAAGCAGTGATACCTGGAGCAGTGGACAACACACACAGCAGTGGATTAGTGACACACACACACACACACACACCTGGAGCAGTGGACACACACACACATAGTGTGAACACACACACACACCTGGAGCAGTGGACACACACACACCTGGAGCAGTGGTGGAGCAGTTAGACACACACACACACAGCAGTGTGGAGCAGTGACACACACACACACTGGAGCAGTGTGGAGCAGTGACACACACACACACACCTGGAGCAGTGACACACACACCTGGAGCAGTGTGGAGCAGTACAGCAGTGTGGAGCAGTGAACACACACACACACCTGGAGCAGTGTTCACTCAGGAGAAGCTCCAGCACGGCCACCGCATGTAACTTTATACAAGATTCACTCGTTTGAAACATAAATTATATTAACATTTACTATAGAAGCAATATTTTGACATATACATCTCTATGAAATAATGATTTATTATCTCCGCAAGCGATCGCAGTTTGAGTATAGTTCTGTGTAAATAGATAAACCGCGCTGTCAGCAGTTTTCATAATTTAGAATGACAAAAACATTTTAATAATTCTGATAAAACAGTTAAGAAATGCAATAAAATACGATGTTTTGTTTGTTATAGCTTATTTCAATATTCCTGAGAATATTATTCAGTGAATTATTCTTCACTCTTTAGTCGATTAAACAGCGTTTAAACCTAAAACTGTAGTTTCTCGATTTGAAAACATTAGTCATTATTTTGCTTATTGTTAATATCAGTGTTGCTGATGATGCTTTTTATAAATACAATGTTTTTATTTGAAGATACTATTTTACATGAAATAATGTTAATTTTCAACAGTTGTTTGTTGTTGTTAAGATGACTGAAAGCGAAGAATGGACTTACTTCACTTTATAACAGTAAATAAATATCGGTTCTGCATATCGGTTATCGGGAACATAAACATGCAAATAATTGGTATCGGTTATAAAAATATCAATATTGGTCGATCACTACCTAAAACCTAGCCTTCTGTGGGCCCTACGCTAAACTGTGTCGACCGGGGGGTGGGGGGGTGATTGAAACGCATTAGTCCGTGTTTCACTCCGTCCTGAATCGCGCTCGAGAAACCGTGTCTCTTCCGCGGCTCGCTATACTTTCAACTCGTTAATTTAGTCTCGTGCAAGAAACTTAACGACGTTCACGTTAAATAATTAAACTGATTTTTACATTGAAAGAGCGACAGAACCGCATTACAATAAATTATCATTCACATTTTTCACCCCTGCCTTCAGCTTTTGAAAGTTATATTATGAAATTAGAATTAATTAATGCAAATATATATTTGGCACACCAAATGAGATGCTCCTTCACTATGTAATTAGCGATATTAATGAGTAATTGAGTCACACGTCTCCTTTTGTAAGTCATACGGATAAGAAACAAAATAAAGTTACGTGATAAACTATTTATTAGAGTTGAGCCGGATACTCGGCTGAAACGAGTATTAAGCACTTTTGCCGAGTACGAGTATCATACGAGTAATCCGAGTCAATATCTGTGCTCGGATTGAATACAAATTCTCATTGGGTAGCTGACTGTGTCTGCGTTCTGTGATAGGCTAGTCACAGCGCCCCTCTCCTACACACATACAGGTTTAGGGGCCGCTCACATATCGCGTCTTTTGCGCGCTCAAGTTCGTTATTTCAAATGTAGAAGCGCGGTATGCGCGCTCATAATGGAAGCGACGCGGTCGCGGTGCGACGCGCTCGTTTTTTCCAGGCGCGTCCGCGCCGCATCGAGATAAAAACATCTCAACTTTTCAGAATGCCGCAAGCGCACCGCACCTTCTTGTAACGGAGAGCGCAGCTGATGGTTGCTTAGCAACGACAAACGCCTCCGGAGCGCAACCGCCCGAGCGCTTTGGAAAAAAAGGAGAAAGCAGCGCGCCTAGCGTTTTCCATGCGTTTTTAGGCGCGATATGTGAACGACCCCTATTGTGTTGCTGTGTCCCGCTCTGCTCACTCACACACAGAACACTGAGAAGAGAAGAGAACAGCGCGCTCTCTCTCTCTGTCTCTCCCTCAGTCACTCAGGTTCGCGGGTTTTTTCCGTTAACGTTTAGGGTTTCTTCAGCTTCAGGTTTGTTTTTTACTTTGGTTTGTAGTACTTACTTATTAACCAGTAGAGTTTTGGTAAACGTGGGGTTTGTTCAGACGTGGTGCTTGGTAGAATGCGACTCGCGTCTCTGCCTGTCGGAGATTTTTTTTTTCTTTTTTAAACCTTTTAAACCAAGAGAGTGTCTGACACTTTCTTGCTGTATTTCATAAAAAAAAAGAAGTAGTATAAAACTATATAACAAATTAATGCTAAAAAAAAAAAAAAAAAGAACCAAAAAAAAATAATTCACACACTAAAAAAATGTAAAAAAAGAAAATTGAGAGAAAACTCTTGTTCATTACATTTACTTCATAATTGCAACGCATGTGTTGTATTCATTGTTGCAAAACTTGTTCTGTATATAGTTCGTTTGTTATCGTGATCAAAACCATTGATCTGAAGCTTAATGCTGATGCTGTCATGTAAATAGTTTTCTAATCAATAAATATACAATTTCTGATCAACCCATATCAATTGCATGCTTAAAATAATATACGACAACCCGACCCACTTCCAGGTTAAGACTTTCCGGGTTAGGCCCCCCCACAGACAATACAGATAAATGGTACAGATATACAGATACAATAATGCTGTACTCGCTCATCCCTACTATTTATTCTCATAATAATCTCTCTAAAAATACCTTATAGAGTTATGATAATCAAAAGTGAGCGAGATGAATTACAGTTGTGCTACAGCGCCACACGCTGGTCAAACCGGCAAATATGTTATTAGCTCGTATGAGATGACAAAAAAATATTGGGTATTGGTTGCAGCTGTAGTGTGCATACTGCTCATGTTGGCATAGATTGCAATCCCATGCATGCGTTCTAATCTGCATGCTGTTCTCTGACCGTAGGGGGGCAGACCGGCTCATGTTCCGGATGCAGACACCAGGTCAGCGCTGGCGTGCCGATCCGCTCTGGGCAGTGTACAGGCTCAGGCCCGGACCCCCCACGCACCCCCCCCATGCACCCCGACCCAGAGCAGCGGCCGGCGATGCAGCTCCAAACGCATGCAGTTCCTGCAGGTGCACCACATATTACACAGGGCTCCTGCCTTCACAAATTTAAAGAGACAGTACACCCTAAAATCACTCACTCATCCTCCAAACCTGAATGAGTGTGTTTGTTGTGCTGAACACAAAGGAAGATATTCTGAAGAACTATGTGCCCCAAAACACCTTTCTTCAGAATAGCTTGCTTTGTGTTCAGAACACATTCACACAGGTTTGGACCTACTCGAGGATGAGTGAATGGTTTTAGGGTGTACTGTCACTTTAAGGCTTTAAATCACACAAAACGATTCAGCTTTCCTTCAAATTAATAACGAAAAGTGAAATGCAAACTCTGTATATGACACCAATCTGCAATACTTAATAACACTAATATCCTTAATGCATTTAATCCTGTTTTATTAACCCATAAATCAACCAGTTATGCACCATTACATTCCATAAAAAGATTATACATTTATGTAAAATTACATAAATAGTCATTTTTTTAGGCAGTAATGTATTACTTTTAAAACTAAATGTTGTCTAAATTGAATCCCAAAAATATCACTGTTTACCGCTAACTAGTTGGTTAGACTAGTTAAGACTTGGGCCAGTTGCATGAACTTCTCTTCTACGTTAAGACAGTGCCTTAAAGTCATAGTTATATTATTAAATATTGCATGCACTGTAAATAATAAACACATTACACTGTATTTTTGGCTAGTTTTCCAAAATACACCAATCTTAATGGCCTTAAAGAGACATTTTCCACAAGTTAATATGATTATTTAGGTTCTTCGTGAAACGTATATAACACACTTTGGTTAATTTTTTAACGATATAGTAAAATAACTTGGCAAAAACAGCTCTGTTTGTATACATTTCAGTTCAAATAACATATAAAAGTGACTTTTTTTAAATAAGATTGAGCTGAATGTTTAAAACAAGAACATATATTTGTCAACAGGGAATGAAAACATGTTATATTTGATTTTAGTTGATTTTTCTTTCAATTCTCTTATAATATATGCATTTATTTTCAGGTTATTTGCTCGACGACTCTCAAACGATACATTTCTCCCAAGCCCCGCCTCTGCGTGACGCTACTCGGCTCTGATTGGTCGATTTCATTTAAAGCAGTGTACAGCGTTACCGTCCAAAAGCGACACCTAGTGGCAAAGAATGAATTAGCATTTTCATTCAGACCAATGAGCAAACATTACCAAGTGGGCGGGGATATGCTAATGTCTGATGTTGACGTCAAACAGGGATTGGTTTAAAAACGACTCAATGATTCAGAGTCGACTCGACGATATCTTTATACACGGAGCACTTTCAGATTTAACACTGACCGGTGTTTTCATTCACATCCTAGTAAAAAATATTATATTTAAAATACATTTATTTCATATTAAATATAGTTATAGATATTTACTGACCGATAATGCAAGACTTGCCAGTATAAAAATTATAATGAAACTTTTATTTGGCCTAAATAAGCCTAAAATGTGTTTTAATGTCACTTTTGATTTGTATAATATCACCCGTAAATGCTAAATATTTAAAGTGTACCCTAAGTTTACTTGCACTTTAGCACAATTAACTACACTAAGTATGTCTTCCACTCAATTAAAGTCTAATAAGTACAAAAGTAGTTGTTACAATTTAATATACCAGTTTTTTTTAATACTTAAAGTACAATTGCAGGGCAAGTACAAAAATAGAAAAATGTATTTGTAGTATACTTCAATCTATTTATAGCACTTTTCACTTGTCACACATCTCACGGTTCCCGTGACCCTCAATGAACTGCAAATAATATCTTATTAACATCGTGTCTACGTGTGGCGTCTAGCACAGAGTGAATTGTGTTGTATCTATTTATATATGTCTTTATTATTAATATCTTATTTTAACCATTCGAGCGTTATCCGACTCGGCTCCTCCCCCAAAACATTAGCATATCCCGCCCACTTGGTAATGTTTTCTCATTGGTCTGAATGAAAATGCAAATTCATTCTTTGCCACTAGGTGTCGCTTTTGGATGGTAACGCTGTACACTGCTTTAAATGAAATCGACCAATCAGAGCCGAGTAGCATCACGCAGAGGCGGGGCTTGGGAGAAATGTATCGTTTGAGAGTCGTCGAGCAAATAAGATGAAAATAAATGCATATATTATAATATATATATATTGTCAACCTGTAGTTAGGATCCCAAAACCAAAATATGAACCTGTCATAACCCATAATAGAGGCACTTTATAAACGACTCAATGATTCACAGTCGACTCGTTCTTTCGAGACGATATCTTTATACACGGAGCACTTTCAGATTTAACACTCTGCCGGGTGTTTTCATTCACTTACACGTTCAGAAATACATCATGGCGTAGTTTAAATGTAGGTTGGTTGTAGTGCATGCACGCTGCTGTCTGACCGCTCCGTCTGTGTCTCAGGTGGCCGAGACGCTGTTGAGCGACGAGTATCTGAAGCCGTGTCCGCGCTGTGAGCGTCCGGCGCGCTGTCACGCTCTGCGGGGCGAGGGTCAGTGCAGCTGGAGCGACTGCAGCTTCTGCTTCTGTACGGCCTGCTCCTGCGCGGTCCACGGGTCCAGAGACTGCTCACACCTGTCTGCCAAGCGCCGGAGCAGGAGAGACGTGCTTCCCGGGAGCGCTCGGAGCAAACGCAACGTCCGGCGGCTGTGAGAGAGAGAGAGTGTGTGTGTGTGTGTGTGTGTGAGAGAGAGAGAGAGAGTGTGTGTGTGTGTGTGTGTGTGTGTGTGACTATGAACTTCTCATGAGTTTTGCACTTGTGTACAGCAATCATCTTGGTCCTGTTTATTTGCATGTTTGTACATATTGAGATTTGTATCACTTTACATGCTTGTTTTTATACATTGTTTTAAATAAAGCAATTTTTTACCTATAAATCTGTTGATGAGGAATGAGCAGAAGAGTTCATGAGAGAGGTGTGTGTGTTTGTGTGAGTGTGTTTGTTTGTGAGAGTGAGTGTGTGTGTTTGTGAGAGTGTGTGTGTTTGTGAGACTGAGCGAGAGTGTTTGTGTGTGTGAGCGAGACAGAGTGTGTGTGAGCAAGAGTGTGTTTGTGAGACTGCATAATTTTTTTTACACATACAGAAAGCATAGGTACATAATGGAAAACAACACTTATTTTTTTTTAAGCAAGGGTCTTCAGTTTGGACTAAAGTGGTAACATTTTATTTTGAAAGTCCGCTTTAGGCACTACTAACAGTAAGTAACTTTGCAACAACATGTAAAGTAGCAGTCATTAGAGTATTAGTAGACTTAATATCTTAACACTGTATTATGATGGGTCCACAACATACTGACTATGAGAAACCAGTATATGTCAACTAACCCTACCCTACTGAGAGTTAGTACACATGTAGTTACAAAGTTACTTATAGTTAGTAGAATGTCTAAAGTGGACTATTGAAATAAAATGTAACCATATGTATTGTTACTAGTAGAAGAGCTGGGTACAAATTGTAACAAGTTATAGTTCGTAATGTAATCCATCACATAACACCATTTAGGTAATATAATCAGACTAATTGGATTACTTTTGACTTTATTTAAATGTGATCATTTTGTACCGTATTGATATAACGATACAAAGAGTAAGAAAATATGTTCATGTCATCAACAACATGCAACATTATATTACATCACGTTTTCCCAAATCGGCTTTGTG
>JAPDDN010000326.1:32500-35000 GCA_027422405.1 Ptychobarbus kaznakovi | reverse complement strand
ATTCATTAGATACTAGTACTTATTAATTAGATACTAGTACTTATTCATTAGATACTAGTACTTATTTATTAGATACTAGTACTTATTCATTAGATACTAGTACTTAATCAGTAGATACTAGTACTTATTTATTAGATACTAGTACTTATTTATTAGATACTAGTACTTAATCATTTAGATACTAGTACTTATTTTAGATACTAGTACTTAATCAGTAGATACTAGTACTTATTTATTAGATACTAGTACTTAATTAGATACTAGTACTAGATACTAGTACTACTAGTATAATTAGAATACTAGTACTTATTATTAGATACTAGTACTTTTCAGGAGTAGTAGTCAAACTTACAATTTTACTTACAAATTTTAGATACTAGTACAAATTAATTTACAAATAACAATGCTGGAACAACAATTCTGTTTGTAGCCTAATGTCTCTGATGTTGAATATACAAATTGGTTAGATACTAGTACAAATTGTTTATTTACTTTATTTAGGATGTCCATAGTAGAATATCAATACTAGTTCATTTACGTACTTACTTATTTATTAGATACTAGTACTTAATCAGTAGATACTTACTTATTTATTAGATACTAGTACTACTTAATTAGATACTAGTACTTATTAATTAGATACTAGTACTTAATCAGTAGATACTAGTACTTATTTATTAGATACTAGTACTACTATTTATTTAGATACTAGTACTCAGATATTACTAGATACTAGTACAGTATTTATTAGATACTAGTACTCGAGAATAAAGTCGAAACTAGAATAAATCGAAACTAGTACGTCGAGAATAAAGT
Organism: Ptychobarbus kaznakovi; assembly: GCA_027422405.1. Lineage (NCBI taxonomy): Eukaryota > Metazoa > Chordata > Actinopteri > Cypriniformes > Cyprinidae > Ptychobarbus > Ptychobarbus kaznakovi. The sequence goes on along the minus strand of JAPDDN010000326.1, from coordinate 34,184 downwards.
CGAAACACTTCGAGAATAAATCGAAACACTAGTACTTATTAATTAGATACTAGTACTCGAGAATAATCAGTAGATACTAGTACTTATTTATTAGATACTAGTACTTATTTATTAGATACTAGTACTTATTCAGTCTAGATACTAGTACTTATTCATTCGAAGAGGATATGTTGTTTCTAGTACTTGAGGATGGTGATCAGTAGATCGACCCTGAAGGAGTTACTTCGGCGCGTCGACGTCTCGAATATTAGATACTGAAGTACTGGCGACGTTATTTTTCTTCTGAATAAATTAGTTTCCTACATACCGCTAGTCCTTTTACTATTATACTCCGTGCTGATGCGCCAAAAGACAACGAATTTCCTTATTGCTAAATCCTACTAAAGTAGATTTAACCAAATCCTCCACATCCATTGTTTCTAGCAATTCTGTGATTTTTCTCAAAATAGATACTAGTACTTAGATTTTTTTTTTGTAATGTGGCACTAAAACGCTGTCGTACAATCCTGACTTGCATACAGGTAAAAAAAAAAAAAAAAAAGTAATATTCTAGAATTTCTTTGCGGCCCCCTAGTGCCACTTGCCCCCCAGGGGGCCGCGGCCCCATGAGAACCACTGCATTAGATACTAGTACTTGTTTCATTAGATACTAGTACTTATTTATTAGATACTAGTACTTAATCAGTAGATACTAGTACTTATTCATTAGATACTAGTACTTATTTATTAGATACTAGTACTTAATCAGTAGATACTAGTACTTATTTATTAGATACTATTACTTAATCAGTAGATACTAGTACTTATTTTTTAGATACTATTACTTAATCAGTAGATACTAGTACTTATTAATTAGATACTAGTACTTATTTATTAGATACTAGTACTTATTAATTAGATACTAGTACGTATTCATTAGATACTAGTACTTATTAATTCGATACTAGTACTTAATCAGTAGATACTAGTACTTATTTATTAGATACTAGTACTTATTAATTAGATACTAGTAGTATTCATTAGATACTAGTACTTATTAAGATACTAGTACTTAATCAGTAGATACTAGTACTTATTTATTAGATACTAGTACTTATTAATTAGATACTAGTACGTATTCATTAGATACTAGTACTTATTAATTCGATACTAGTACTTAATCAGTAGATACTAGTACTTATTTATTAGATACTAGTACTTATTAATTAGATACTAGTACGTATTCATTAGATACTAGTACTTATTAATTAGATACTAGTACTTAATCAGTAGATACTAGTACTTATTTATTAAATACTAGTACTTATTAATTAGATACTAGTACGTATTCATTAGATACTAGTACTTATTAATTCGATACTAGTACTTAATCAGTAGATAATAGTACTTATTTATTAGATACTAGTACTTATTTATTAGATACTAGTACTTATTTATTAGATACTAGTACTTAATCAGTAGATACTAGTACTTATTTATTAGATACTAGTACTTATTTATTAGATACTAGTACTTAATCAGTAGATACTAGTACTTATTTATTAGATACTATTACTTACAGTAGATACTAGTACTTATTCATTATATACTAGTACTTATTTTTTAGATACTAGTATACAGTAGATACTAGTACTTATTTTATTAGATACTAGTACTTAATCAGTAGATACTAGTACTTATTTAT
>JAPDDN010000326.1:15000-25000 GCA_027422405.1 Ptychobarbus kaznakovi | reverse complement strand
CTGCACTTGTGATCGGTATGATACCTCTTTATTCACTGCCACAAACTAATGATGGTGTGTGTGTGTGTGTGTGTGTGTGTGTGTGTGTGTGTGTGTGTGTGTGTGTGTGTGTGTGTGTGTGTGTGTGTGTGTGTGTGTGTGTGTGTGTGTCTGTGTCTCTGTGTGTGTGTCAGCAGGTGTCTGGAGGTCTGATGAGTTGGTCTCAGGAGTCGGTGGCTCTGCGCAGGGCTCTGTCGAATCCCGTCACCTGTCTGCAGTTCCAAAGGTTTCTGTCTGTCCGTGATGATCTGCTGGAGAACGATCTGCTCTTCTGGCTGGAGGTTCAAAGGTACAAGGTGAGAATGAGACTCTCCACACATTCATCTGGAGAAGGAGCTTTATCTGTCTTAGTCTTTGGATAATTCCAGTCTTCATTCCTGATGTTCTTTAACCAGTAAGTACGAGAATAACTTTGATATTGTTAGTAATATTTCCAGATGAACACTTACTTGACTGAAGCAGCTCAGCTTTACTTGATTCTCTATCAATCATGTTTTAGTCTCAAATCCGATCATCAGGATCCTTTGAGGAGCGTGTGTTTCTTCATCTCTCAATCAGCATTGCATTATATGTTTGGATCAATATCTTACTGAGAGATATTACTGGAGATATAGAGTGACTGCTGATATTTAGATCATTTTATGTCAGTATCTGCTGCATTGTGAGAAAGATCTCATTGACTTACATCACAAGCAGCAGAATTTCAGAAATATCAGCATCTGCACCAAATTCATATTTTTGCTCAGTTTGAGTCTCTGAATAAAATTGAGCTTCATGTTCTCACCGTATCAGACTAGATGAGCCATAAAAGCTTGATGGAGAAAATATGATACAAAACATAATACACATAAGCAGACTTTTGCTTTAGATTTTAAGGTTCAATAAACTCTGTGTGTCTGTGTGTGTTGTGTGTGTGTGTGTGTGTGTGCAGGATCTGTGTCACTCCCGCTGTGATGACGTGACGCTCCAGAGGAAGGTGTCCATCATCATCAGCTGCTTCATCAGTTGTTCTGTTCCTCCGGCACTACAGATCCACGTTCCTCCAGACGCGGCACAGCGAGTCCTGAGTCAGCAGCGAGCGCTCGGCCCGTACGTCTTCAGAGAGACGCAGGTCTGTGACCGACACACACCTGCTGACTGACCGGAGTCCAACCGTCTGACCCGTCTGTGTGTGTGTGTGTGTGTGTGTGTGTGTGTGCGTCAGGCGTGTGTGTTCGACGAGCTGCTCAAGCACTGGCCGGATTTTGTGGCGCTGCGCTCCGCCGTCGGGGAGAACGAGCTTCAGCGAGTGCTGGAGAGAGAGACACGGAGGAGCAGAGCCACAGAAGAGGACGACCGCAATACCCAGGTGCGTCATGTGAACATGTGATGTGTGATCATGTGACTTGTGATCATTGTGTGGTCACGTGACGTGTGGTCATGTGACGTGTGATCATGTGATGTGTGGTCATGTGACGTGTAGTCATGTGATGTGTGATCGTGGCATGTGATCACGTGGCGTGTGATCATGTGATGTACGATCGTGGCATGTAATCGTGACGTGTGATCATGTGATGTGTGATCATGTGACGTGTGGTCACGTGATGTGTGATCGTGGCATGTGATGTGTGGTCATGTGATGTGTAGTCACGTGATGTGTGATCGTGGCATGTGATCGTGTCTTGTGGTCATGTGGCGTGTGATCGTGACGTGTGATCATGTGATGTGTGGGTGTGACGTGTGGTCATGTGACGTGTGGTCATGTGATGTGTGGTCACGTGATGTGTGATCGTGGCATGTGATCATGTGATGTGTGGTCATGTGACGTGTAGTCATGTGATCGTGGCATGTGATCGTGACTTGTGGTCATGTGGCGTGTGATCGTGACATGTGATCATGTTAGGTGTGATCATGTGACGTGTAGTCACGTGATGTGTGATCGTGGCATGTGATCGTGACTTGTGGTCATGTGGCGTGTGATCGTGACATGTGATGTGTGGTCATGTGATGTGTGATCATGACGTGTGGTCATGTGATTTGTGGTCATGTGATGTGTGATCGTGATTTGTGATCATGTGACGTGGTCACGTGATATGATGTGTTGGTCATGTTATGTGTGGTCATGTGATCATGATGTGTGGTCATGTGATGTGTGGTCACGTGATGTGTGATCGTGGCATGTGATGTGTGGTCATGTGATGTGTAGTCACGTGATGTGTGATCGTGGCATGTGATCGTGACTTGTGGTCATGTGGCGTGTGATCGTGATGTGTGATCATGTGACGTGTGGTCATGTGATGTGTGGTCACGTGATGTGTGATCGTGGCATGTGATCATGTGATGTGTGGTCATGTGACGTGTAGTCATGTGATCGTGGCATGTGATCGTGACTTGTGGTCATGTGACGTGTGATCATGTTAGGTGTGATCATGTGACGTGTAGTCATGTGATGTGTGATCGTGGCATGTGATCGTGACTTGTGATCATGTGATGTGTGATCGTGACGTGTGGTCATGTGATTTGTGGTCATGTGATGTGTGATCGTGATTTGTGATCATGTGACGTGGTCACGTGATATGTGATGTGTTGTCATGTTATGTGTGGTCATGTGATCATGATGTGTGGTCATGTGATGTGTGTTTCTGGAGTTTAATCAGTACTGAGACTCGGCCTGATTTTACAGAAGCACTTAATTATTTCTAGAGGAGAAGTGGTTACAAAAACAGCATCAAAACATTAAATTCTTGATCTTGTGTGTGTCTGTGTGTTTATTGGGCAGCAGGAGGAGGAGGAGGAGGCTCAAGCCGCCGCTGATGAAGAGCAGCTGAACTGTGGGACTGACGGCACACAAGCGGACACATATAAGGTCAGAGGTCACACTGTTTGTTATCGTCTAAGTCAGCAGCACAAGCTCTTCATCGTCATCAGCATTTCTTACATTCATGAGTCATGCTCATCATTGAAAATCTATTAAAGCTTTTGTTGATTTGTATTTTTTTGCATTAGATTTTATTTTTTATAATTTGTTCTTTCATGTTAAATTTAGTGAATAGTTTTGTCTTTTTTTATGTCTGCATATTTTTTACATTTTCATTTGTTTTATTTTTAGTCATTATAGTTCACCCAAAAAAGAAAATTCTGTCATTATTAATTACTCATCCTCACATCGTTAATCATCTTTAATGAAATCCAAGAGCTCTCTGACAGCAATGCAACAGAATAAAGTCATACTTTAGTTTTCTTTGAGCACAAAAACTATTCTTGTAGCTTTAGTAAAATTACGGTTGAACCGTGGATTATTTTAACGATGTCCTTGCTGCGTTTCTGAGCTTGATCGTGGTAGCTCCCTTGCAGTCTATAAAGGGTCAGAAAGCTCTCGGATTTCATTAAAGATGATGAACGAAGGTCTTACGGGTTTGGAACAACATGAGGGTAATTAAAGACAGAATGTTAATTTTCAGGTGAACTGTCGCTTTAAATTAGATGAAAAGCAGAAATGTTGCCTTGGAAACGAGCTGAAATAAAAGTATTTTTTTTTATAGTTTATTTCAGTTCAAATGTATTTTATGTCAAGGTTTCTCAAATGTGTTCCTGTGGCTCATTATTAGCAGCGCAAAGGTTGTGGGTTTTCCCCAGGGAACACAAAGCAAAAAAATTGTTTATAACGACCTTTGGATAAAATGTGTTTATCAGCTCTTGAGGTGATAAAGATCAAGTTTAATCAGTAACACAATACTGAACGTGTGAGATCTAAAGGCTTCGTGCTTTTGAAGAACGCTTCTGTTCTTCAGTCTGAAGATGAGACTCTGTTCCTCTTTCATGAGCATGTGAGTTATTCATTATTTGAGCACGCTCGAGTGCGTCACGCAGCTTCATGAAGGATTCACAGCGTCTTCAGCTCGTGATTACAGTAAGACTTCATTCATTATTAACTCTGAAAATCATCCAGTGTTGGGTGTAACGCGTTACTGTAATTCAATGACCTCTCCACTCAAAAAGTCAAGTTAGGGATTACGGTTTTATTTTTAGGTCATTTAATTATTAAGTACTTGCATTACATGCTGTAAATAATGTAACCGTTCTAAAATCAATACTGAATTTGACATCTAAATGTACAATTTAAATACAGACAAGAAAAAAATCAATCGAATCTATAAAGGGGCTACTTTTATGTGTACACGGACGATACGAACAAAACATTGTGCTTTTGTAAAATAAACAAAACAAAGAGTGCTCTTTCTGCCGTCTCGGTCTGCGTGAGCATCTTTCTACGCAGAGACATGAGAGATATGTTTATAGAAAGCCTGAAGTCTCTACTTTTAAATAATCCAATTAAAATCCAAAAACAATATTCTCTGATTATGTAAATCCGTATGAAAGCGAAGTAGTCTTTCTCGTATCTGAGCTAATTAGCGATTTGAATAATTAAGATACTTTTCAGACAGAGTAATATTGATGATGTAATAGTAACTTACCCAACACTACTCTCCGTCTTTCTCTAAATATCTCCTTCTGAACAAAACTCATCTTTTGTGCTTCAGTGACACGGAGAGTAAACTATGATTTATGGATATTATAGTTTCTGCTGTTGTGTCGACGTTCATTCTGAACGTGATCTGAATATGATCATATTTCCTCAGATCAGAAGCACAAGATTCATCTCCTCATATCACCAGAAGATGCTGCTTTGATGAATGTGCATTAATTAGCTGTTTTACTGTATATTATATGAATGGTGAATGATTTTTTTGTCCATTTATTGTTTATTAGACACACTTGTATAAGTTTTTCTCTTACACCTTAACATTAGTTCACATTCATAATGTAAATTATTTTATTACACAATTTTGAAAACTTCATGAACTATTATTAGCGTAAAACATGTAATTGATGAATAAAGGCTGTCAGTATTGTCCATTATTAGTTCATGGTATCTAATTGATTAACTAATGATAACAAACAGAACATTAACCGGTTACAGTGAGGTCTGGATTATTATGATTAATGCTTTAAAACCATATTGTTCATGTTACAGCAGTTATAAATCTAGTCTAATGTTATTTAATAAAGCCTGTAATAATAATAATTGAGGAACCTGCATTAACTAATGTTAAGAAAGAGAAATGCTTTACTATAGTCACATTAGTTAATGCTTTAACTACTACATATATATATATATATACAGCATGTCAGTGTTATTTAGCATAGTGGTTCATTGATCAATTAGTTCACTTTGCATTAACTAATGTTAATGTATCCAGGTACAATGTTTAATAAAAAAAAAAGCATGTTGAAATAAACATTAAGCCGGTTATTTTGCCAGAACTAAACTACCGCTCACGTTGAAATATTGTCACGTTGTAGCTTCACATGTGTCCCTGGAGCACAGACGCAGTCATAAGCAGCACAGCTATATATGAAGCAATAGACAACAATACACTGTATGGGTCAAAATTATACTTTTTTATTTTATGCCAAAAATCATTAGATATTAAGATCATGTTCCATGAAGATATTTCATACCGTAAATATATCAAAACATAATTTTTGATTAGTAATATGCATTACTGTGAACTTCATTTGAACAACTTTAAAGATGATTTTCTCAATATTTAGATTTTTCATGCACCCTCAGATTCCAGATTTTCTAATAATTGTATCAAATTGTTACATGTAAAGCATGTTAACGTCTTTTTTTAAAATAAAAGTGACGGCTCTAGTACTGATTCTTGAGGTACTCTTGTGATCGATATGATAGCTCATCATTCACTGCCACAAACTGATGACTGGGTGTCAAATATTGTCCTATCCCAACAAACCATACATCAATGGAAAACTTATTTATTCAGCTTTTCAGATGCTGTATGACTGGTCTAGGTTCACCCATTACCAATAACACCAACTACTTTTGAATTGGATGATGATGATCTTTATAATAATGACCGTGAGATCTTTCCAAAACGTGTTTGTAACTGATTATTGATCTCGTCAGATCTCCTGGTCGTACGCCAAACACATGGCGGCACTGGAACACGAGAGAGAGTCGTCTTCATCATCATCATCATCACATGTGAGCCTTTCTCTTACAGATGGGTTAGTTCCTGAACAGTGTATGTATTCCACGTGGCTAATGATCTGATGTAAAATAATTACTGTCCTCCGCAGACAGACGCTGCATCTGATCAGATGAAGAAGAGCTGAACATCAGCGGACGATGCACTCTACAGCTTGTGCAAATCTTATAGTTTATTAACAATCATTAGTGACACTCACTTTTCATTACACAAGGAGCAGATTAAATAAAAACATTAAATCGTCTTTCTTGCATTGCTTATAAAAATACAAAGCGAAAGGCCTTTTGGTTCAAAGCATCACATTACACAGAAGCAGCCGATCAATGTAGTGACGTTTTACTCGTTAAATAAGACGACGGAGTGTCAGTGGAAGCCGATGCGCAGCGCTTTGTGTTTCACCATGTTGAACTTGCAGATGAACACGCGTGTGAAGGCGGGCTCGGCGTGGTACTGGTATGTTTTAGAGACGCTGGGCGGCGGCTCGGCCGGAGTGACCGCTGGCTTCTGATGAAGGGACGACAGAGACGGAGACAAATACGGAGACGCTCTGGTCACGAAATCCACCAGCCGACTGTACTGCAGCTCAGAGAGACGCTCGCGAGCCCCGTCCACCTGAGACACCAGAGAGAGAGACAGACGAGCATCATAACACATCCGGTGCAGGAACAAAACACAGAGTCCTGCGTGAACATCAGGTGGAGTGAAGGGTTGGACTAGTCTTCTAATTGTTTTCTTTAAGACTGGTCTTATTTTTTAAACTCGATTAGTCAGAATATGATCTTTCATTAAGGGCAACAGAGACTACATGCTTCTGTGAAGCCTCAATGCTGCAGAAATAGTCCTGAACTCTTCCTCAGATCCGTGCCTCGATACAAGCTCTCTCTGAGCTGAACAGACCATTCCTTGGACTTCATGGCTTGGTTAGTGCTCTGACAAGCACCGTTACCTGTGGGACCTTATATAGACAGGTGTGTGCTTCCCAAATCCACTGGATTGAGCACCGGTGGACTCCAGTCACGTGGCAGAAGCATCTCATGGAGGATCAGTGGAAGCGGTGCACGTGTCATGGCAAAGGGGGTGAATACTTATGCATAATTTGCAAATATTTCAAACATCTTATCACGTTGTTATTATGGGGTATTGTTTGTAGAATTTAGAGGAAAATAATGAATTTAAATCTATTTTAGAATAAGGCTATAAACATAAAATGTGGAAAAAGTAAAGCACTGTGAATACTTTCCGGATGCACTAAGTAACCAAATTTTAAACATTTTGACCAGTCTTAAAGAAAAACATTAGTTTAGACTAGTCTTAAAAGTTAGTCAGCTAGTCTAAACCTTTTATGCAACCGGCCGCTGATGATAAAACACAATCTGAAGGAAGCTTAAGATGCAAGATATTGACCCTCTGGTGGTGTTCAGACATTTTTAATACTTCATCGGAATGGTATGAAATTTGGTTAAGGTTTTAGCATTTGCTGTGTGAACGCACGCACACAGACACACACAGACAAAAACACACACACAGAGTGATGTGATGCTCAGACGAGACGCAACGGGAGAATCAAACCATAGGACGACAGACACTGGAATCGTGTGTGTGTGTGTGTGTGTGTGTGCATGTGTGTGTGTGTGTGCGTGCATGAGTGTGTGTGTACCTCAGTGTCACTGGTCACTCGGTGCTGCTGCAGTGTGAGCGTGATGCGTCCAGGTGTGTGTGTGTCTTGTTCACATTGGATCTCAGTGATGGGAAAGGCCTGCTGCTGTGCGTCTTCACACACACTGACGACGAACAGAACCTCTCCGCTCAGCAGCAGACAGCCGGCGTGCTCCTGCCCCGATCCGCTCACTATACGCACGTCTAGAGCCATGTGCAGCTCCGGACGGCCCAGAGACTGCAGCATCTTCCTGCACACACACACACATACACACCACACACACATTTACACACACATACACAAACACAGACACAGACACAGACACAGAACAGACACAGACACAGACACAGACACAGACACAGACACAGACACACACCACACACCATTTACACACACGCGCACGCACACACATTACACACGCCACACGCACGCACGCAGCACGCACGCACGCACGCACGCACGCACGCACGCACGCACGCGCACGCACACACACACACACACACACACACACAACACACACACACACACACACACACACACACACACACACACACACACACACACTAACACACAACAAACACCAGTGAGAGGGGATCTGCTCCACTGAGGTCACATTCACCCTTCTGATCAGGGTTTTCCAAAATTAAATAAATGTAACAAAAAAACTAATTAAATTATAAAAAATCTAATATATATATATATATATATACAGTGGGTACGGAAAGTATTCAGACCCCCTTAATTTTTCACTCTTTGTTTTTCACTATTTGTTAAAATCTTTGTTCATTTTTTTTTTCCTCAATTACACACAGCACCCCCAATGACAGAAAAACACAGAATTGTTGCAGCCATTTTTGTTAAATCCAGATTTATTAAAAAAGAAAAACTGAAATTTTTTTTTTCCTCAATCACATACACACAGCACCCCTAAGTATTGACAGAAAAACACCCTTGCTGTGAGACTCATTGTTGACATTTTTGCAGATTTATCAGGTAAAAAAGAAAAACTGAAATATCACATTTCTTCTGAATCTTTCAGACCCTTTGTACACCTTCATTTGAGTCCAGCTGTGTTTGATTATTATCTGAGGTGCTGTAGAAAGCCATTTCTTCACACCTGTCTATATAAGACCTTACAGCTCACCTTCATTTGAGTCATGTCAGAGCTGTGTTTGATTATATGAGAATTGAGGTCTTGATTAGGAACTGCTGAGCCACAGCTCAGAGACCTGTCTATATAAGACCTTACAGCTCAGTGCATGGCAAGGCACAGTCAGAGCAAATGGCCAAGGTTACAAAAACATTTCTGCTGCATGAGGTCAAAGGAACTGCTAAGAGCACAGTCAGAGCCTCCATAATCCTTAAATGGAAGATTGTGGCAAGGCACAGATTGGGACAACCAGACCCTTTACAAAGCTGGCCGTCCGGCCAATTTCTGCTGCACTTAGCTATCGGGGTCCTAAAGCACTTGGTGCCTCCATAATCCTTAAATAAAGAAGAACCCAAAGACGTTTGGGACACTGTGGCAGAACCCTTCCTCCAGAGCTGGCATTCGGGAGATGGGAGAAAGTTGTCCGGCCAAACTGAGCTATCGGGGAGAAGAGCCTGGTGAGAGAGGTAAAGAAGAACCCAGCCCTCCATCAGTCTGTGGCTGAGCTCCAGAGATGGCCCGACGGAAGCCTCTCCTCGGGAGATGGGAGAAAGTTGTAGAAAGTCAACCATCACTACACGAAAAAACAGCCCTCCTGAAGGACTCGGGGCTTTATGGTGGCAGATGGCCCGACGGAAGCCTCTCCTCAGTGCAAGATACACGAAAAAAACATGAAACTTTTTGGGCCTTAATTCAGAGCGGTTTGGTGGAGAAAACCAGGCACAAATGATTCTCTGGTCACCTGTGAGACCAAGATAGAACTTTTACAGTCCCAACAGCCTTAATTCTAAGCGGTATGGTGGTGGAGAAAACCATGCTGTGGGGGTGTTTTTCACTGCTGCAGGGACAGGATCACTGTCCAATACAGTCCCAACAGTCGAGGGAAAGAATGCGGCCATGGTACAGGGTGGCAGCATCTGGATGCTGTGGGGGTGTTTTTCACCTTCTCCAGAGTGCAGGGACAGGCTCATGACCTGGTTGCAACTGGGCCGAGGGAAAGATGTTTACCTTCCAATGCGGCCAAGTACAGGGATATCCTGGACGAAAACCTAAGCACACAGCTAAAATAAGTGCTCGAAGGAGTGACCTCAGCTTCACAAC
>JAPDDN010000326.1:0-5000 GCA_027422405.1 Ptychobarbus kaznakovi | reverse complement strand
ACGAACACGAGAGAAAGTGTGTCTGTGGTCAGGCTCAGACAGACAGTCGTAGCCACACACACTTTCTCTCGTGTTCGTCTGAGTGAACCGCAGACACGCACACACACACACACACACACACACCACTGACCGCTGGAGAGATTCCTGTGTGTCACTACAGGTCAATAGTTTGTGTGTGTGTGTATAGCGTGAAGTGTGTGTGTGTGTATGTGTGAGAGAGAGTGTGTGTGCATGTGTGTGAGTGTGTGAGAGATAAAGTGTGTGTGTATGTGAGTGCGAGAGTGTGTGTATAAGTGTATGTGTATGTGTGTGTGATTGATTCAAGATTTGTATTCGTCACACACACAATCATACAGAATGTAACCAGCAGTGAAATGTAAGTCAGGTCCGCTTCATGGACAGTGCAATTATATGTAACACAAACACAAGAGAATATACAAAAATATAGGTATGAAAAAAATTAAGTAAAAAATAAGAAACAAAAAATGAGGAAGAATAAAATGTGAATTAAAATAAAATGCGCCTATATTATATGTGTGTGTGTGTGTTTATATGTGTGTGTGAGTATATATGTGTGTGTATATGTGTGTGAGTGTGAGTATATATGTGTGTGTGTGTGAGTATATGTGTGTGAGTGTGTGAGTATATGTGTGTGTGTACCTGGCCTGGAAGGTGAGGTGGTGTGTCAGATCTTCCTCCACGTTCAGTAGCGCCTCCTGGTGGCCTCGGCCGGGAATGAGCTGTGTGTCTCTGTGACCCAGACTCCTCTTCTCCACATGAACCAGAACCGGATCCGGCAGGTGACTCCACATCATGAAGAGAGGACTGAACACAACCTGAACACACACAGTGTAGCAGCAGTGCATGAGACGAACATACGTGTGTGTGTGTGTGTTTGTGCATGTGAGTGTGTGGTGTGTGCATGTGAGTGAGTGTGTGTGTGTGTGCTGTGTGTGTGTGTGTGTGTGTACTCACCACTCTCTGCTGCATGTGTGTGTTTGTGCATGTGAGTGTGTGTGTGTGTTGTGTGTGTGAGTGTGAGTGTGAGTGTGCATGTGTGAGTGAGTGTGTGTGTGTGTGTGTGTACTCACCACTCTCTGCTGCATGTGTGTGTTTGGCTCCAACAGGATTCGTGTGCACCAGACATGCAGCAGTGATCCATTAGAGCACGGCACCTGCGCACACACACACACACACACGCTCGTTACGACACCCTGATGGTTCGACCTGTACTCTATTATTTCCTGTGCTTGAACACAGCAGCTGATGTTGCTCATTCAGCGAATCTCTGGACAGGAAGTGCAGGGGTGGACACAGGAAGAACAAACAATCCATCGCCTCACAGCACAGTCCCAGCAGACTCCGGCGTGATGGGATGATCGTGTGTATTAAAGCGCTGTTTGTTCCAGTTACGCTAATGAAGCCGTTGACGGAGACTCACTCTCTCTGATCGCTGATGATTAATACATGCACATGTTTTCTGAACACTGCCGGTTAAATCAACACAGTCTGCTCACGGTGCGTCTCATTCACTAACATTAGGACGAGGTTAGGAACAAATTCATGTGCACGTGTTGTGAATTAGTTTTTGTGAGAAGTTTGAATGTGCGTATAAATACGACGAATAATCGACGGCATTATTAGTGATCCGTCTGATGACTGAACGCCAGCGGAGACCTGGACAGCTAGATGAGCTCCAGAAACAGACCCCCAGTGAAGAACCTGTGAAGAACCTGCCATCGGGACAAGACAGAGGAGAACGACACTATATCCCCGTCTAAACACTGTAAAGCTGACGTACAGCCACCCAGCTTTATATGAAGCTGCTTTGACACAATTTGCATTGTTAAAAGCGCTGTACCACTAATAGTGACTTGACTGGTTATTGACGGCGACTCGCCTGCACCACAGAGCTGCTGTGTTTGTTGCTATGATCCAGACACACGTCCTGTGACCAGGCGTCATCGCCGCAGCCGCGCACACACAGCTCCGTCAGCTCCGCGTCCTCCAGCACAAACGAGGCCGGTTTGCTGTCCGGCTCCAGACGGGCGACGCGCTCACGCAGCTCCGGCTGACCCTCCTGACCTGTGTAGTGCTGCACCAGCCGCAGCTCGATGCACTGATGCAGGAAACTACACATGACCTGCCTGCCACAGATGATCACCTGAGAGAGAGAGAGAGTGAGTGTGTGTGTGTGTGTGAGAGAGAGAGCGAGATAGTGTGTGTGTGTTTGTGTGTGTGTGTGTGTGACAGTGAGAGAGTGTGTGTGTGTGTGTGTGTGTGTGTGTGTGAGCGACAGTGAGAGTGTTTGTGTTGTGTGTGTGTGAGAGAGAGTGAGTGTGTGAGTGTGAGTGTGAGTGTGTGTGTTGTGTTGTGTGAGTGAGTGTGTGTGTGTGTGAGAGAGAGTGAGTGAGTGTGTGTGGAGAGAGAGTAAGTGAGTGTGTGTTGTGAGAGAAGAGTGTGATGGTGTGTGTGTGAGAGAGAGTGAGTGTGTGTGAGAGAGAGTAAGTGAGTGAGTGTGTGTGTGTGTGAGTGAGTGTGAGTGTGTGTTGAGTGTGAGTGTTAGTGTGTGTGTGTGTGTTGTGTGTGTGTGTGTGTGTGTGTGTGTGTGTGTGTGAGTGAGTGAGTGGTGTGTTGTGTGAGAGAGTGAGTGTGTGTGTGTGTAGAGAGTGATGAGTGTGGTGTGAGAGAGAGTGAGTGTGTGTGTGGTGTGGTGTGTGTGTGTGTGTTGTGTTTGTGTTGGGTGGTGTGTGTGACTGTGAATGTGTGACTGAGTGTGTGTTGTGTGTGTGTGTTGTGTGTGTGATGAGTGAGTGTGTGGTGAGAGAGTGAGTGTGTGAGAGAGAGTGAGTGTGTGTGAGAGAAGTAAGTGAGTGAGTGAGTAGTGAGTGTGAGTGTGTTTGTGTGTGTTGTGTGAGTGTGAGTGTGTGTGTGTGTTTGTGTGTGTGTTGTGTGAGGTGTGTGTGTGTGTGTGTGTGTGTGTGTGTGTGTGTGTGTGGTGTGTGGTGTGTGTGTGAGAGAGTGAGTGGTGTGTGTGTGTGTTAGTGAGTGTGTGTGAGAGTGAGTGAGTGTGGTGTGTGTGAGAGAGAGTGAGTTAGTGTGTGTGTGTGTGAGAGAGAGTGAGTGTGTGTGTGAGAGAGTGAGTGAGTGTGTACTTGTTTCTGGACACCGGTGAGCTGCTTGACTCTGATGATGAGAGTGGCCGTCTGTTCTTTGTGTTGGATGGTTCTGAGTAATGTCCCTGCGTCGTCGACACTGAAGGGTTCGGCCCAGCGCCAGTTCCCCCAGCCCTCCATGCAGATGTGCAGCAGCTAAAACACACAGCATCAGCGTATGACTGACAACATTCACTAATTTACCGGCCAAAAATATTAATTTTACTAGCCTGAGGCTGTATTTGCAAAATTGTTTCTGATAAAATTTGTGATTGCAATAATTTATGTAATATAAATGTTTTGATTGATGATGAATATTTTTGTTTTATGTGTGTATATAAAAAAATAAATACAGACATACACACACGCACGCGCACGCACGCACGCACGCCAGCACGCACGCACGCACGCACGCACGCACGCCAGCACGCACACACACACACAGAGTATAGCAACAAAACACAGAGGAGAGACAAACAGGACATGACTAGCACAATTATGAAAAACAGATCGATTTTTATAGATCATAGATCCTGATTTTCAAAATAAACAGAAAAATACCCCCTTCACTGCACATGTGTGTGTGTGTGTATCTGTGTGTGCGTGCGTGTGTCTCTCTCTCTGTGTGTATGTGTGTGTGCATGTGTGTGCATGTGTGTGTGTGTGTCTCTCTCTCTGTGTGTGTGTGTGTGTGTGCTCAGTGTGTGTGTGTGTCTCTCTCTCTGTGTGTGTGTGTGTGTGTGTCTGTCTCTCTCTCTTTGTGTGTGTTGTGTGTGTGTTTGTGTGTGTGTGTGCACGCGCGTGCGTTTCAGTGTGTGTGCCTCTCTCTGTGTGTGTGTGTGTGTGCATGTGTGTATGTGTGTGTTGTGTGTGTGTGCGTGCATGTGTGTGTGCTCAGTGTGTGTGTGTGTGTCCTCTATCTCCTCTGTGTGTGTGTGTGTGTTTGTGTCTCTCTCTGTGTGTGGTGTGTGTGTGTGTGTGTCTGTCTCTCTCTCTTTGTGTGTGTGTGTGTGTGTGTGTGTCTCTGTGTGTGTATCTCTGTGTGTGTGTGTGGTGTGTGTGCACGCGCGTGCCTTCAAGAGTGTGTGTGTGTGTGTGTGTGTGTGTGTGTGTGTGTGTGTGTGTGTGTGTGTGTGTGTGCGTGCGTGCGTGTGTGTGCGCGCATGCGTTCAGTGTGTCTGTGTTCATGCTGAAGTGTTGGCAGTGTGAACTCTTGTTTATCATTCATGAATCTGGAGTCTGACAGAGGGTCAGAGTGAGATCACACCGACACTCTGAACTCCTGAGCGCCGCTCAAACTGTGAAGTCAAACAAATTAGCGTGCGGGTCAAGGCGCGCAGTGACCGCGGTCAGGCCTGATCCTCGCGCTTTCCTGGCCGTTTGAAGGTGGATTCCGTTACGAAAACACGACCAATCAAAGGCTGATGTCAATTTGAGCAGATCTTCCTCCTCCAGAGAGCTGCCGAGAGGAAATGACATAATTTCTCAGATCTCTGTGCTGTATTACTCATCAGGAAGCAGCGGCCCGAGCGCCTCGACCCGCTTTATTTATACAACAGCCCATTCGACCTTCGGGGAGAAGCCATAACAGCGGCCCTCGCCTCACATCAAACACCCGCAGAGTTCAGCCGCGAGACAACCGGCCAACGGGACACGCTAGAAACACCGAACGAGATGATGGGCGTCAAACACGGCGACTCACACCAAACACAACCGTGTGCTGATTTATAATGTCACTGATTTGTTAAGTTATGAATCATCTGTTGCTGTCCATTGATCCGATGTTCATCTGTTATTATAATCCTGTTAGATTTGAGTGCACCCTTTAACACTATTGACCATGAC
>JAPDDN010000085.1:0-54388 GCA_027422405.1 Ptychobarbus kaznakovi | reverse complement strand
GGTGCCTATTTATATGTAAAACAGAAGTCTAAATACAGTATTATATAAGCACAAATGCTATCTATAGCTTAATCACAAATATGCTGTAATTACATTTCATTACTCCTTTAATAAATTTAATACACGTCTACATTGATATAATAAATTTGATTTAAATACCCCACATTTCTGCCACAACACCATGGTGCAGTTAGTGTTACTACAGTAAATCCATGGTAAATGATGGCGATTAGTAGATTGAAAAGTCTTCTGACTGTATCGTTGCACACAGTGTTTTTCTGCTGTTTGTCAGCGCTGTTTTATCTGGACTTAAACTAGTTTATATCAGGTGACTGATATCGACTGATACTAGTTTATATCAGTCATTTGTGTTCTTCGCTGAATTCAAGCGCTTCTCACTGGATCACACAGCGCTGTTTAGTGTTTGCATGAACGGTGAGTAAACAAATCTGCTCTAGTCAGCTCGCTCTGCGCTATGCAGCTGTTTGAACCGAGCGGATATTGTCCGTGTGGCGCAGATCAAATGAGTAGCACTGTTTTGTTCCGCTTTTGCCCATTAAATTTAATATTCAGCGAACTTGTTTTATCTAGGAAAATTATATCACTATAATTATAGTTATCGTTTTATCGCCCAGTCCTACCTCAATGTATATCTGCTCCCGCGCCCCAGCTGTGAACTCTGGCGCACCCCAGGTTGGGAACCACTGGTCTAAAGTTCAAGCACTCTTAAAAACTCCCATTAAAATCACTGAAGCTGTTTACACAATGACATGAATATCTTACTTACAGATTCACAAACACATCTGCACTTTGTTTCTAACGAGAGAATTCACCAGAAAGAGGTATTCAGTCAGTGAGAGAGTCAAGAAAACACCGGCATTTTAGCGATGACTCATCTGAACACCTCTGATTGGCCATTGCATTAATAAGCTCAACAGAATTGTGTGTAATTGGTTATAATGCGCAGCGCTGTAAAAACGCGTCTGTCTCTGGCTCAGGGCCAGCCAGAGAACCAGATTAGAATTTAGCAGCTGATGATATGACGCGCTGAACAATTTAATCACACTGGTGTGATTGTATCAAATATAGAAAATATTATTAGGCTATTGTCTTTTGGAAGCTGCATTCAAAATCTACTTGGCTCAAAAATCAAAGGGGGCACGTGCCCCCTCACTTTGAATGGGCATGACGCCTCTGACTGGACAGATTGCACTGGCAAGCATCAGAAACTTAGAGTTAGGTTTGGGAGGACGATAAATATTTAACACCAAGACTGGTGAGAGACATTGTCAAGCATTCAAATGATGAAAAACAAGGCAATGAGACTTCAGTTAAAGCAACATCATATCGCACACCCCTACCACTGACTCTTTTTGTTTTCATGTAAACTTATTAATAGCCGCAAAAATGTAGTTCAGGGAATGTACATGCATTACAGTGAAACTAAATATTCTATCAAACAGCATTGCCTCTTTTCTGTTTAATTTAAAATAGTAATAGCCACAAAAAATGATATCAAACACAAATGCCTTTTCGCTTTCTTCAAACAACACTCTTTTAGTTTTAATTATAAAAATATAAAACATTAATATGTGGTTTAGGTTATATGTGCACATTTACACTGATTATCTTTACTTTATGAATAATACAATTAAATATGACAAGCACAAGTCTGCCATTTTTTGTTAAATGTCAGTTTTAATGAACAATAATAGCCATTATAAAAGTAGAAGTATAATAAGATATTTATATAATAGGAAATAAAGACAAAGGCAAGCAATTCAGTCAAATGTATGTAAAAAAAAAAAAAAAATGTCAGCACTACATTACGATTAATAAATAAATAATTTTTGAAACATAACTTTGTGCTTAGTCAAAACAATACGACCTGGAAAAAAATTATAGATTCATGAGACCAAAGATTGCCTGTTATTTTTACCCAAAACTAATTTTACCTCATGTTTAACCCCTACAGAGACATCAGAGCCAGCGGCAGATGTCAGAAGGACTAGCCTCGATGAGAATGCTCTCGGCGGATACATGAACATTGACTGCCTGGTGATCGCGTGGAGCTCACGCTTCTGAAATCAGCGAAGCATATTTTCAAATAGGTGCTATATTTATAAATAAAACGCAGATTTGAGTTTTAAACAACTACATTCTTGCCTGAAATACTACTGCATTAGAACTGCATTTCATGACACAATAACAGTAATACAGGGCTCTAGACTAACTTTTTGCACTGGGTGAACTGTTGCGCCTAACTTTTTTTCTTAGGTGCACCAGCACAAAAGTTAGGTGCACCCAAATTTTCGCATAGGCAATATTGACTAGTAAACGATTAACTAACAATCTGGTCAACATCAAGTTCTTTATTTGAAGCACAATTCTACAAGAAAGGTAACTTACTGAAAAAGTGTTGGTGCTTAAAGTGCTTCACTGAGCTGAGATTTAAACTTAAAACATCTCAAGATAGATGAAATAAAAAGAACATCGAAATTAAGTGTTTTAAGTGCGTCAAACTGAACCTCTCATGGCTCAATGTCTTATGGACTATCCTCCATTGCAGTCACATGGCCAACTCCGGCCTTCTTGATCTTTGGCCTCGGCTAAACCAGCTGGCCACACTCTCTCTAGCATCAACATCTTCCAGACTTGACCCCTCTACACGGATTCTTATCAGATCTTCCACTGTGTCTGAATGAAGGGATGCTCTAGTGCAGTGCTTCTCAAACCCCCCCTTAAACCTATACAAAAAATCCAGTGCCCCCATCCCACCTCAGACCACCAAATAATTTCACTAAACATTATGAAAAAAAAGTATTTACAGAAAAACAATCCTGTTCTGTTCTGTATAATTGTCTCTCTGTGCTCATACTGTATTTTAATGCAGCCAAATTCTCAATAAAACTGTTTACTTTATATATTTTACTGTTTCTGTTGTCAGTCAATGGGATAAATATGAAATAGTGAGTGAAACACAGCCCTTTAAGAATACATAACCAGCTCTCCCTTCCAAGAAGCTAGTCTGCACAAAAATCCTAATTTATAATTTTATTGAGCCGTTGTCTGATGAAATCAAATAATACACAATATAAGACAATACAAAGACAATTCCTGTGCTGTTATTTCGGCTATATTTGCATGTAAACTTAGAGAAGCAATAATATCTGTTTTAACTGAACATGCTGCTCCTCTCAGACCAGTCTCTCGAGGATTTCGCGGGACTTTTTTCAGATTTGTGCGGCCTAAAATGACTGATATTGCTGCGGCTTTTCTCAAAATGTGCGTTTCTTATTGTTTTGCAGTGAAAATATACCACAGACAAAATTCTTCTAATATTGTTATGACTTTTCTGACTTCGAGACCCATTGTAGGGCTCCAGACTAGCATTTAAGGAACACCAGCACCAGTGCCTTTAAGTCCTACAGAAGGTGGCACCAGCACCTGACAGTAAAGCACTCACCCTAATCGCACATGTACATCTCAGAGATGTCTATTTGATGTCTTCATTTACATATTCAAGAGGTATTTTTAAGAGTGTTTGCTCATCTGCAATACGTCTCTAATATGTTTCCAGCCAGACATCAAATAGAGATTTATTAAATGCATGTAAAACTGCTTCTGAGACGTTTATCAGATTACACAGCAGATGTTTCCCAGATCTTTAGCAGACGTCTTACAGATATACTTGTGCTGTCTGTGTAGTTGAGATGCAGTTCAAAATTAACTTTTATCAATGTCATTCATAATGTCTAAATATAATTTAATAAATACAAAATATATATATATATATATATATATATAATTAGGGAGTGGAAATGGCTGATAAGCCTATAAGTACTTCTCTGCAGCCATCTAATAGTGGTAATTTAATGTATTTTTTATTTTTAAATAAGTGTTTGCTTTCCTACATTATGAAACTTTTAGTTTTATAAATGGGGCAACCTATGAAGGATGAACAAATAATGTCATCACATTAAAAATAACTTTAAAATTTGGTAATACTTAAAGCTTTGAAGTGCTGGGAAAAGTTGTGTGAAGCATTTAAAAACACTTTAAGACATTGGACCATTTATGCCACAAGTTGTTCCTGTAGTCTTACTATGTTAAATCCATTGTGAATGGTGGAGATGTGTTTATTGAACAATGTTTCTCCTGGCTTCCACATCAGTGGCGTTTGTTCTGATGTCTGTAGCTTTAACATAATTCTGTGCCGAATTGAATGCTTCTCACAAGATCTGACTGAGATGTTATTGATTCCGCTGTGAATTTGACTACTTTCTTCACTGTATCTCCCTGCGCTGTGTATAACGGTGTCGCGTGATCGAGAGCAGCCCGCGGCTCCGGTCTGAGCAGATAAACGAGTATAGTCCAAACGAGTAAGTTAGCGTGGATTTGTTCCGCTTTCGGTTCGTTTGTCCGTTGTAGCTCTTGTAAATCGGGCAAGAAGAGAATGCAAAGCTGTTTATTCCATTTTTGGAACTGAGAAACAACCTTTCTTTGACTGAATGCGCATTGCGATGACGTCACAGGACGCGTCTAAGCGCAAAATCTGTGGAAAATCTGCGGCAATTTAGAAAATTTGCAAAAATAGCGGAGTTTGCTTGATTTTGCGATAAATTCAGCGATCGCAGAATTCTGGAGGGACTGTCAGACGCTCACTGAACAGAGCAGATTCAGAGAAAGATCAGCGCGCATCTCTACTACTCACCTCTATCTCTGTCTGTCTGACTGCAGCAGCATACGCATCTTCAAACGTACACACACGTACAGGAATATCTGGACCACGGCCAATCAGAGGGGGGGTCCGCCCTTCACTATCTCTGATTGGTTTAGACCACATATGAGCCTAACGTGTCTGTTGTTGAACAGCAGAGAGACTTTCTGAGTCGCGGAGACTTTTTTTTTTTTTTAAATGGCTGGACGCACCAGTGCGACCCCAGATTTTTTTTAGTCGCACCCTTGAGAAATTAGGTCGCACGTGCGACCAAATTGGTCACACTCTAGAGCCCTGTAATATTTTAAAAAGTTGCAGGTGTCCCCCTCCGCCATTAATGCTCGCTGATTGGTGCAAAATGATTCAACAATAAGAAAGAGACTGGGCAAAAACGGCATCCATGGGAGAGTTCCGAGGCAAAAGCTATTGCTGACCAAAATGTACACAAACGCTAGTCTCACATTTGCCAAAAAATATCTTGATTATCCCCAAGACTTTTGGGCAAATGTTCTGTGGACTGATGTGACTAAAGTTTAACTTTATGGAAGGTGTGTGTCTCGTTACATCTGGCATAAACCAAAACAGCATTTCATAAAAAGAACATTATACCAACAGTCAAACATGGTGGCAGTAGTGTGATGGTCTGGGGCTGCTTTGCAGCTTCAGGACCTGGACGACTTGCCATAATTGATGGAACCATGAATTCTGCACTCTATCAGAAAATCCTGAAGAAGAATGTCCAGCCGTCAGTTTTTGACATCAAGCTCAAGCACACTTGGGTTATGCAGCAGGACAATGATCCCAAACACACCAGCAAGAAAAACTAAATTAAGGTTTTGGAGTGGCCAAATCAAGTCTTACAGGTGCATTTCAATAAATTAGAATGTCATTGAAAAGTTCATTTCACAGGACCTTTTTCTATTCTAGCCTGGCAATGCCTCTGTGTATAAGGCAAGGATCAAAGAGAAATGATGATTCAGTCAGTGTGGAAGAACTTGACTGGTCTGCAGAAAGCCAAGTCCTAATCTCAGCTGAACACCTCTGGTGTAACTTTAAATGCAGACCTTGAGCCAAAAACTCATCACCAAACATCAATACACAGAGACACTGTCATGTTAGAATAGAAAAGGGTGCTGTCCAAACTGTTGCTATAAAATTAGAAGGACACAATTCCCTAGAATACCATTATATGCTTAAACATTAAGATTTGTACTCTTGGAAATTGCTAAAGTAGTCAAACCTGTTCATTAAAAGGGGGTGACCCAATACTTTTGGCAATATAGTGTATATATATATATATATATTATTTATTTTTTTAAGCATTTTGCATGTCCATATATACATAAAACAAAATATTTTGGGGTAATTAAAGTTTTGTGAAAATTATTTAAAAAATGTTGGCGGTGTCTGGCAACATATAAAAAAAACACTGGTGGGGAAGTTTTTTTTCCCCCCATCAATAAACTTCTGTACGTAGATTTGAGGTGACATCAACAATTACTATATATATATTTATTAGGGGTGACACAGTACACAGATGTCACGGTTCGGTATGTAACTCGGTTTAGGGGTCACGGTTTGATATGATTTCAGTATATGAACTTCCTTTAACTCATCACCAGAGGTCACTCGCTCACAACATGGACTCTAGTGTTGCACTACATTGTTCTGCGTTTAACTGTTGCACTCCACCTCAGACTACAATTGGACCCATACAGACCTGTTCCACTGCACTGACGACACACACAGACCCCCTGATTGCACTGATCACACACTCTATATAAACCATGGACTTCCTCTTCCTCTCTGCCGAGTATTGTTTAGTATTCTCCTAGTGTTAAAGAGTCAAACTCCTGAAGTTTGCAGACGACACCACACTGATCGGCCTCATTCAGGACGGTGACGAGTCTGCCTACAGACAGGAGGTTAAGGAGCTGTGTTGGTGTCTTAACAACCTGTAACACGCTCAAAACAGTGGAGATGATCGTGGACTCAGGAGAAACCCCCCTGTCACCATCATGAACAGCACGGTGACTGCAGTGGAGTCATTCAGGTTCCTGGGCACCACCATCTCAGGACTGAAGTGGGACATTCACATAGACTCCATTTAGCTGCTTTACGGAGCCATTCCTAGTCTCCGTTTCTTATTTTAGTTTAAGTCTAGTCTTTTCGTGTTGCCTTGTTGTCTGGTTTCTGACCTTCTGCAATCCTTGTATATTGGGTATTTTATTTTTTTTCCATTTCAAATTTGCACGTCAGACCTGTACACACATGAATGTCTGTATTGCATAGTGTTTTTGCAATTTTGTATATTGCCTATTTGTATATTTGTATATTGTTATTTTGTTGTCTGTGTCCTGCCGTTGCTGTCATTCTGTTGCCTGTGGAGCTTTGTCACTATAACAAATTCCTTGTGGCCAATAAAGCTCATTCTGATTCTGATTCTGATTCTGATTCTGATTCTGAATACCCTCTTGTCAAGCCCTCTGGATATTGTTCGCCGATCGAAGACCACGCCCGTTTACGAGTACTCATCTCCTTTGAATAATTACAATCAAGCACTTGTGACACAGCCACTTATGTCTATGTCATTTTGAAATAACACCACAGACGTAATTATAACACCACAGACTTTATAATGCACAGTTACTACATTAACACCAGAGGACATAACAGACAAATGCCTAAATCAAGTTAGGCTGCCATCATGATGATTTCAAGTTCAGGGGACATTTTTAAATATCAAGTATGTATTTACCAGAGATCTGCAAGTTATCATATAACACCACATACACAGACAACACATGTAATTGTCAGTAACTTTTAAGAAAATTAACAAGAAATAATGTAATCAGGCGCGTAGCAGCCATTATAAAAGTCTGTATGGTGTGATGTGACCCAAGGTGATGTTCATAATAATAAATTCTAAATAGAATAACAATTGGGCACCCTAGTGGCAATTTTGGGAACATCATGATGATTTCAAGTTCAGGGGACATTTTAGAAATATCAAGTATGTATTTATCAACATTTTGATTACAATATGCCAGATCTGCAAGTTATCAACATAACACCACATACACTAATACCCCAGACGGCCAAAACACATGTAATTGTCAGATGAGATGGCGAATTTAGATCAAGTCTTTTCAGAGAACAGAAAATTCAAAAAAAATGCGGGGGACAGAAACCTGTTTCTAAAAGTGTACTCCCCCCCGTCCCCATGCTTACTCCCCATGCACCCCCCTCAGATCAACCAGCACCTGCAGTGACCGTTACACATAGGAAGTAGTCCAAATATAATTCTCCCTTTTCTTAAAGGGGTGACATCCATTGTTGTAACACCACAGACATGAATTTGGGGGGCAAATTCTAAAAACGAAATAATGTCTGACACGAATCCACTCTGAAAACACTGAATCGTGAGAGTGTGTGACTGAAACATGCAGCACATACACATTCATTTAAACACCTTTCACAATTCACTGATCACACTCTCATCTGACAATGAGATCAATCAACTGTACATTATTAGATCCCTGCATTAATAAAGCAGTAGTGTTGTGTCTCACCTGGGGTCAAAGGTCACTGGATCAGCACTGAATTTGGGAGGAGGACCCATAGATCTGTCACTCTTCAGAGACACACAGCTGTGATCAGGAGATGATGATCTCTCACTGCTCTCTCTGTTATCCATAATGACACACACCTGCATATAGAAACATAAGAGAACAAATTACACATAATATTGTGATTATTATTCCAGTAACTGAAGTGAAAACAAATCTTAACGCTACACACACACAATGAGACTGAAGAGAATGTGGAGCTTCACTCAGCAGCTGCAGCAGTATCCGCTGAACGCAAGCAGCGTGCACTCTTCTGTGTCAGCCACATACCGGATACTCCGTTTTCCTTCAAATCGAGCGTAAACAAACGTATTCTTGTGGCGCGTCTGACACAGAACAGTGTACACTATTTGCGTCCAGCAGATATTCTCCAAAATGGCGCTTACGCTGAAGCAGAGGAGACAAATTGTTGAATAAAGTCGTTGTTTTGTTTTCTTTGCACAGAAAAAGTATTCTCGTCGCTGAATTACATTCAGATTGAACCACTGGTGGCAAATGGACTATTTTGGCGATGTCTTGCATACTTTTCTGAGCCTAGATAGTGTTCATTACTTGGCAGTCAAAGTCACAAACCTCCCGGTTTTCATCCAAAATATCTTAAACTGTGTTCGAAGACCAACGAAGCTTTTGCGTTTTAAAATGCAGTGGTTGCCTTAAAAGAAAAGAGCACAGACAAAGCCTTATTTTGTTTATATGAAGATATTTATTTTATTTGTGTTACTTATTTATTTGGAGCTTGTTTTAAAATTTCAGTTTAGATTTGTTACTTACATTATATTTTAATTTTGTTATTTAGCAGAGGCTTTTATCCAAATTGACTTACAAATGAGGAGAATATAAGCAATCAAAACCAACAAAAGAGCAATAATATGCAAGTGCTATATTAGTACATGATTATAGTGTTTTATTTCAATTTCACAAAGAAACATGCTGCATTTTTGTCCAAGCAATAATAAAAGGACACATTTAATTTATAATTTGTCTTAAATCTCATTTTGTAAAAAAAAAAACAAGCGTGAATCGTGAGTTGAGTGAATCCTTACATCCCTATATTCCAGTGTTTAAAACGGCTAAATTAATGTGCAGTAGCTGCCTTACAGAAATGTAATGTCAAACATTTAATTAATTGTAAACAGTAACACGTTAGCAGTACTTTTAATATTCATATTTTGGCATTGCATATAGTGAAATGACTGTGAATGTAAAATGACAGAGAACAGTGACTAACACATTTATATTGCAGAATAATAAGGTTAATTCTGATCTTATTCATTAGATCTCACACACTGTAGCGTTGTGATTTCTAGTTTAGAGCACTGACACCCGGTGGTGAATCACATAAGATTCGCAGCCACCGCTTCCTCAGATCAGCTTCTGCTGGATTAAAATTTACAGTTCAGTTGAGTTTGGAAAATTCTGTACACATCATAAGAATATCTATTCTCCTGTTAAATCAACTAGATGATTACAGCACGTTGAAAATGTACATAACCAGAAATACCAGAGCTGTATTATTTCAAAACGGAAGTGCGTTACAAGGCTCAGTGCAAGTAGTCCATTACATAATTAAACGATTAATCTCACAGACCCTGAGGGAGACAACACCCCTCAGCAGCAAAACACAATTCTTCAAAATATAGCTGACTGCTGTGAAATTGAGACCAATTTACCAATCGCACAGAAACCTTTAAATCGATACCAAACAGGAAGGGGAAAAACAACAGGCACGACGAGTTTCTGACGTTTTGGGTTCATGAGGAAATCATTTCACTCCTTAAAAGATCATTAAAACAATTAAAAATACAAATCATGTTCACCCAAATTTCACTGAAATCATTTCTTAAAAGTGAAAAACTCCTTATTTGTATATTTAAAAATATCATTTTTTATGGCCAAACAATTAAAAATACAAATGAGAGAGAAAGACACTTTAATGATTATAGAAGAATGTATGTTCACCCAAATTTCAGGCTCGTGTTTTCTGTAATCATATTATTAGTACATTTTATTTTCTTAAAAGATGCTTCATCCACTTTTAAAAAGCTGTTTACCCATTTAATCCCACCGGTGTAAAAAATTTTTCCTCTTATTTGTATATTATATTTATCAGACCATTTACAAATAAAGCTATTTTTTAAATGGCCAGCAATCATAATTCTTGAGACATCACACGTTATCATAACTTGAAAGAGACTGAGTGCTAAACACATAGAGAGCTACCTAACTTTCTACCTAATTTTACAAAGACACTTTAATGCTACCTAACTTCATATTATCCACAAACACACACACACACACACACACACCACAAAGCATACTTTTACAAACAGAAATGTATGAAAAAAACCATTGAGTCAGAAAATATGTTATTTTTTTAGAATTGCTTTGCTCTTTGTTCAAACTCTCAGTAAAGCTGATCTACAGAGGCTCGTGTTTTCTGTTGAAATCTTGAATTGTTGCTGTTTTTTGTTCCTCCTTTGCTCCCATTAATTCATATTGCAGCGATAGTATAAGGCTATATTTCCGATTGTAAAGTATCCTTTGATATAAGGATTTATACTCTCTTACACACACGCACGCAAATGTTGTTTTTTGAATCTCGTAATGGTTTTTAACTAAAAGCAGCCCTACACCTACCCTAATCTCTAGAGCATTTCTATTTTCACTCAAAAAAACTCACTCTGTATGATTTATCGATATCATTATAATCCCGAAGTCATTATACAAATGTCCTCATAAACCACATAAAAGCACACACACACACACACACACACACACACACACACACACACACACACACACACACAAGAAAACACACACACAAAAACACACACACAAAAACACACCACACAAAAACACTTCATCTATATTCACTTTTACAAGAGACGATCATAAAACACAATTTTTCACACACTTTTCATAAAAAATTTCAAATCACTAAATGTGTTCAAGTTTAAAGATCGGATTGAACACGACAGAGACGCGAATGCGAGAAAAACTACAATAATATGAACTTAAATCAGAAGCCGACAAAATTAACTTACCTTGTGATATTTATGACAGTTATAGGCCGGTGTTGCGGATCAACTGCGGATCGCGTCAACTCGGGATGTGCGCGTGCACGCGAGTATGTTTACCTAGATTCCAGCAGATGTTAGACGGCGACAGATTCGTCAATGGGATATTCCACGTGTCATAGATTAAAAAACGCGTTTCACCAGTTGTATACATTGGTATCATGCATAATAAAGTGTTTTGTCCGTACCTGCGTATGTCACGCGGTTTTAGGAAAGTTTACCATGCTCCACTAGGTGCGTTCGACTTAACGCAGCGCTGCGCAGATCGATCAAACTCTGACTTGAAGCAGTGTATGTCGGTTAGAAATGTAGTCTGACTTGAACCGGTGCTCTGAAATATTCGGTGTCTGAGATTTTCGGTGACGCTGGGCGGAGCATACATGAATATTCATGAGTTTCGCTTTAAAGCGCCACTGAAAATATCAGTGCACTCCAGGATCATCACCGCACAGAAAGTTTTACGTAATTTAAATATGTTTCAGCGATTTAGCCTTTTTTTATTTGATCTGAGCAGAATAGTTTGTAAATTGTATTAGCCTAGGCTATATGGTATGTTTGATTTCATGATTACGGCCATTGATTTGCCTGATTTGACAGCCATTAAGAATTTGTTCTTTAACAACAGCTTCCAGTTACAATACATGTCCAAAGCGTGTTCTGATTTAAAAAGGAGCACAAAAACAGACATTAAAGAGAATTCATTTTATTTATTCAAGAGTCTTCATTCAAACACATTTTATTCTGTGCAATCTGAGTTCTTGTGTTAGATTTACCAGCCCAGAATTCAAGAAGAAATAGAGGTGAACCTGTGCCGTTTGAGCTTCCCAGGTCAAAAACAAGTGATACAATTACTTTAATTGGCAGTAATAACTTAATTGAACAGAACTATGAACTACACTAACAGCCCAGCTAACAATAAAAGGTCCCCAGAACGTCCCCTGAATGGTCTCTGCGAACGTCCCCTGGACGTCTTCCTGTAGGGATCTTTAGACGTCAAAAGGATGTTGTTGACACATTCGCGGGACGTTGTTGAAACATTGTGAGGACCTTTAGAGAACGTTCGCTACAGGTCCTTTTAACGTCATTTAGTGTAAACATGTCAAGAAATAGACGTGAACCTGTGCCGTTTGAGCTTCCCAGGTCAAAAACAAGTGATAAATTACTTTAATTGGCAGTAATAACCTAATTGAACAGAACTATGAACTACACTAACAGTTTTCAGCAGCTTACATGCTAATTCACTTATGTGCCTTAATATTTGATTATATCTTGAATTGTTTTCAGTTAAATAGCTGGACGTCTCTGTGAGATGGTTGCAGTTCCATCTTTTTTAAATGTTTGTACCACTTTTTATGTTTAAAATTTTACTTTTCAAAGGGGGTGTACTCATTTATGCTGAGCACTGTATATAAATACAAACACATGCATGTATATATTTAAGAAAAATGTTATATTTATATATAATTTTTTTATATATATATATTTCAAGTAAACCTATGTGTAAAAACATAAAAAAATAGGAAAATACATTAAATAAATTCAATGGGACCCCCAAAACATTACTAAAACATTACTACAGTGATATTACATGTGTTTACAAAAATGTGATGATTACGTTGCAAATTCACGTTTTACTGTGTCTTAAGACCCCAAACAACCTTTTCATGGGTTAAGAAGGGACTCTTAGGGCAGGGGTGAGGGGATGGTTGATGGTTATTGATTGGCATGATGGAGAGAGAGAGAGAGAATAATTTTTTTTCTAGTTTATGTCTCAGATTAGATTCTGTATTGTTTTTATCTTTGATAACAGAGAGATGTTTAAGTAGTAGTAAACCGTGGAGGATGACTACACAATGAAGAGGTATAAGCAGTACTTGGAGCCAGATAATACTTATCTGTTGCCAAGGACAACAAGATTCAGATCCTACAGTTCCAACAGCGATCCACCTGGTCCATCAAACAGTCACGGTTTTGATCAGCATCCTGAACTAGAGAAAAGAAACTGTATACATGGCACTGAAGGAGGTAGAGAGGATGAAAGTGAGAAAAATGATAATAGCGTAAAACAAAATAGCGTAAATTGCACTTTAGGACATAATGAAAGTGAGACATATGAATAAAGTGATGAAGAAAGAATGGAATTTGAGGAAGGAAACTGTGTTGATGATGAAAGTAAAACCGCAAGTGATGGAGTCAGTGAAGCAGGTGAAAGTGATGAAGACGGTGATGTTGAGGAACATCTTGTTGAAGGAGAACCTGATACCAGTCCAAAATTTGCTGAAAACCTAAATGTTCCAATATGCAGGTTTCTCTCAATCACAAAGGCTGAACTACTCCTAATATGTATAACATTTACACTGAAACACAATTTAGCCTTTGCTGCACTGCTTGACCTGTTGAAATTGATTAATTTAATTTTCTCTTCAACTGTACTACCGGTCACTAAACACATGCTCAGTAAGATTTTTGCACACTTAATTTCCTCTGTACATTCTGTCAGTCATATATTGCAAGTCAGACTAAAAATAATCAGAGGAAACGCTATGTGTGTTCAAATTGCAACAAGACAAACAGTACCTAAGATCTGAAAAGCCAGAGCTACTTTGTAACCTTACCAGTCGATTTACAAGTTAGATCACTCCTTGAAAATGACAACTTTAGAGATTCACTCAACATTAGATTTTCAAGAGCAACATCAGAATATGTCCTTAGGGACATTTATGATGGTGATAAGTATAAGGAGCTCTCACATCCGGGTGGAATTTTGCACAATAAGAATAACCTTTCGTATGTGTTAAATTCAGATGGAAGTCCCTTATACAAAGCCTCCGGTACATTAGTCTGGCCAATACAGCTGGCTATAAATGAAATTCCATCAGCAGAACGTAGAAAAAACATGGTACTTGCTGGCCTGTGGCATGGGAAAGGGGAACCCCAAATGGATATATTTATTCACAGATTTGTAGAGCAAGCAAAAAAAAAAAACAAGATCACAAATTTGTGGATAAAAACTAAACTCGTAGGGTTATGTTTTTGTGTGGACTCTGTTGCTAGACCTCTGATGCAAAACATCACCCAGTTTAATGGCTACCATGGCTGTGGGTTTTGTTATCATCCAGGACAATACATCTGTGGAGCAATCAGATATCCTGTTAGTGAGGAGCAGCATGCTGACAGAAATGCATCAGAAATTATCCAAAACATGGAAGAAGCAGTTAGAGGAGGACAATCTATTAGAGAGGTCAAGGGCCTATCACCAATGGTCAATTTGCCATATTTTGATGTGGTTTATGCAGTTTTGCCAGATTATATGCATTGTGTTTTACTTGGTGTGACAAAGCAGTTGTCAAAATTGTGGCTAGAGGAATCGGGTAGTGAATTCTATATTGGCTGCCCGGACAATCGACGTGTTGTAAATGCGCGCTTGTCCAAAATAAAACCTCCTCAGTATATTCGCAGACTCCCCAGGGTTCTCAGTGAAAGAAAGTACTGGAAAACTGCTGAGTGGAGATCTTGGCTCCTTTTTTATGTGTTACCTTGCTTCAAAGATATTCTCCCATCAAAGTGCCATTTTGCGCTACTAGTGGAAGCTGTATACCTGCTTCTGGGTGACAGCATTTCAAAAGATGATGTAAATGCTGCCGATCTATTACTCCTTGAGTTTGTTTCATTTCCAGATATTGTATGGAGAAAAGTTCATGACATTTAATGTCCACTTGCTACATCATTTGTCAGTCAGCGTGAAAAACTGGGGACCTCTTTGGGCACATAAAAAAAAATGGCAATGGACAGCTTGTAAAACTTGTTAACAATGCCAGGGGAGCGCCATTTCAAATTGTTAACAAGTTCATTATGAGTATAACACTTCCGATGTTAGCCAGTCCAGACACAATCAGTGAGAGCACACTCAAGTTTTGTAGAGATGTGGCTGAAACAGACAGATTTAAGCATTCTCACACTGTAGGTGATATCTGTTTACTAGGCTCTGCTGTAGTTTTATCACTCAGTCTTGAGGAGGAAGTTGCTGTGAGGCAAATTGTTCAAAATATGCCTGTCGGTATGGAGTGCAACATTTACTGCAGACTAATTGTGAATTCTGAGGTCATTCACTCCACAGATTATCTAAGACCAATCAGATCAAATGACACTGTAGTGCTTTTGAAGGATGGAATGTTTGGCATTGTCAACAAGATCTTAACTTTGTGCATTGATGAGTCAGAGAGCTGCATTGTGCCGTTAAAAGAAATCTGTCCTGTTGATGTGCCTCTTTTGCAGAGTGGGAGATCAAGGATTTTTCTTCCTCACATCTTAGTATGCGCTTCTCATTTAGGTCAATTACGGGCAGTTCCCCCAAACGAAATAGTGAACAAATGCTTGGACATTAACTTCACTAATGAAAACTACATCTGTGTGTTTCCAAACACTCTTGAAAGGGACATTTAATTTATATATATATATACAGTATATATATATATATAATATATATATATATATATATATATATATATATATGTGTGTGTGTGTGTATGCGATGCTCTATAACAGCACAGTAAAAAATACTGCAAAATTGCTGTAAAAAGTTAGTTTACACATGGTATCATTTTGTCAATCTTATGATAATTTTGCAGAATTATATTTATTTATTTTTTGTATTTGTTTTTGTATTTAATAATTTTAAATATTTGTTTAAGTATAATACTGTACATAGTGAGTATATGGCCTCCGTGGACCTCTGTCTTGTTTCATCTTAAATTATAGAACCTGAATAATCCTACTGAAGATCGCTATATTAAATTCTGTTACTTATTTCCTAGTTATTTGTGTCTGTCTTTCTGGCTGTTTGTACTGTGTTACAGTTTTGTTCCCTTAAAGGATATTTAAACTGCTGTTTTAGGTCATTCCTTGTGTGTGTTACCAATGACTTGTACATATGGGTGCATTTATTTTAGACACTTCCAAAACTGTTGCAACAGAGATGTAAATACAATTTTTTAATAAATTAATTATGTTTCCATTTTCATTGCCCCAGTTTTGGAAGTGACTTTTTCTCCTCTAAAGAAGGGGGTGTCCCAGTACTTTTGGCCATATAATGAATGTACAAGTAATTTTTGTTTGGTGATGAGATTTGGCTCAAAGTCTGCATTTAAAGTCACACCAGAGGTGTTTAGCTGGGATTAGAACTTGGCTTTCTGCAGACCAGTCCACACTGACTGAATCATAATTTCTCTTTGATCCTTGTCTTATACACAGAGGCACTGTCATGTTTGAATATAAAAGTGTCCTGTCCAAACTGTTGCGATAAAATTAGAAGCAATCAATTCCCTAGAATACCATTATATGCTTAACAATTAAGATTTGTACTCATGGAAATTACTAAAGTAGTCAAACCTGTTCATTAGATAGGGGTGACCCAATACTTTTGGCAATATAGTGTATAAATCAGGTCATTTATTCAAAGCAAACAAGAGAAGGCTCTAACATGTGTCTTTGTTTGACAGTCCCTGTTGAGCTCTAGATGCAATGGGTTTGTGTGGCGCATATTTAATTAAATGCATTATAAATATAATAATCAAATGTTTTCAATTCAACATATAATGTTGTTACAGGATCAATGTGTATCAACTCAACTAGGAAGTTTTAGAGTTTGATCATTTTCGTCTGGTGAAAGAGGTATTAAGTACAATAAATATTAAATGCATGGATTAATGCACTTAAAACATTTCAGCAAGCAAAACTGTATGCCAATGGTGACAGTTCCAAAATGTCAAAAAGCACTCCCCCCTCCCAAAAAAGCGTGCATGCCTGTAACTCAAGAAGCTTAAAATATAAAACAAATTTTAGACTGTGGTTCTTAAAAAAAATCTTGTTCCCAACTATCAAAACAACTTCATGATTCATGACACAATGAATCATAATAAATATAGCTGCGAGCAGCAATCATCAGGGTTCTTGCTTTTTAAGGCCTAAGGTAATATGCTTTTAGGGTTTAGGCCAACCTTGATGTATAGCTGACAGTGA
Source organism: Ptychobarbus kaznakovi (assembly GCA_027422405.1). Classification (NCBI taxonomy): domain Eukaryota; kingdom Metazoa; phylum Chordata; class Actinopteri; order Cypriniformes; family Cyprinidae; genus Ptychobarbus; species Ptychobarbus kaznakovi. The sequence continues at coordinate 36,944 of JAPDDN010000085.1, read as the reverse complement.
AACACGTCGAAAATGGACAAAAGGCTGACAGAAACACACACACACACACACACACACACCAGAGAGAGAGAGAGAGAGAGAGACACACACACACACACACACACACACACACACAAATAGAAATTAAATGGTTAAACTATCACGATTCAAGATTTTATTCGTAACATACACAATTATACAGAATATAATCAGCAGTGAAATGTAAGTCAGGTGCGTTCTATGGACAGTGCAATTATAGTAACACAAGAGAATATACATAATATAGGTATGAAAAAAATGAAGTAAAAAAATAAACAATACAAGATAAAATGTGCACTAAAATAAAATGTGCTGGACAGTTTACTGTAGACTTAATAAATAATAATATATAAGCAGGGATGTGCAAGAGGGATGTCCAAACAGGTTGTACAGGGTATTTGGTTAGCAGCAATACGGATGATGGAGAATAATGAATATCTTACTGATTATTAAGTGATTATTAATTGGAGTCATGCTAATGTTATGAGACTGAGTTTTGTTAAGGGTCCTGATGGCCTGAGGGAAGAAGCTCCTCCTAAGTCTCTCAGTTTTTGCCATCATGCTCCTGAAGCACTTGCCAGATGGCAGTAAACAGAAACGATGGTTACCGGGGTGATTTGAGTCTTTGATGATTTAACAGCTCTGCTTTTGCAGCGTTTGAGGTAGATGTCCTGCAGAGAGGTGAGAGCAGACCCTGAGATGCACACAACACACAACTCTCTGCAGAGCTTTGCAGTCCTGATTAGAGACGTTACCATACCACACTGAGATACACTGAGTCAGTACACTTTCTATGGCCCCTGAATAGAACGTTTTTAGGATTGCTGGTGAGACCCTGAATTTCCTCAGCTGTCGCAGATGGTACAGTCTTTGCCTGGCTTTCTTAACCTGAGATTGAATGTGCGAGTTAAGCAGGTCCTCTGAGATGTTTACTCAAGGCTGAAGCTTCACCTTAAGGGGCCCATTGATCTAAGAGGAGTGTGAGGGTCGCTGCTGTCTCTTCCTGAAGTCCAAGATCAGCTCTTTAGTTTTGCTCACATTCAGAGAGAGGCAGTTGAGCACCATATAAGTATCATATTAATAATCATTAAACCTTGCTTACACACACACACACACACACACACACACACACACATCAAACAGTCATACACAGACATACTGAGATGTTTGCACACATATTTTGTTCAAGGATATACTTGATAGCTGAAATAAATGACGGGTGCACAGGTGAGAGAGGGAGAGAAAAGGCGAGGGGTCCCTGATCATAAGACTCTCCATCGCCTCGTGCTCCACATCCGAAACCCCAGGGTCGCTGCTGTCTCTTCCTCACGGGGGGCCGAGGAGGCCTCCGGGGCGCGACGGGAAAAACAAGATGACTCCTTTAGTTTTCACAATATTTTTTCACATTCAGAGAGAGACAGTTCTTTTTAAGACTTATATAGTCATTTTCAGGTTTCTCTGTATCATATTAATAATCATTAACCTTGCTTACACACACACACACCACACACTCCACATAAATAGCAAATGCTGTATCACACACACACACACACACACAATGATATATACACGGACTGAATGAAGAAAATTGTAAACTTTAATTAAATTTTGTTGCCGATATAGATTTTAAATTTGAAATAAATGACGGGGTGCACAGGATTTTATAACATCTCCATTGAGAGAGGGAGAGAAAAGGCGAGAATATGCCCGTCTTTTAAAGTTTAATAATGCTCACTCTCCATTAGTGGTGTTCCGCTTCCATCTAGTGGATATAAATCGAGCAATTTCCACTCCGAACCCCAGGTCGCGGACTCACGGGGGGGCGAGGAGGCCTGTTATAGTGTTTTTTTTTCCGGGGCGCGACAGGGCCCAATCTCTCTTACGGATTTTGACTCCTTTTCTTGTTTAGAAAGAAATTATGCATAATTGTAATTTTTTTGTATCAATGGGCCTTTGGGTACACTTTTTAAGTAAATAACTTATATAGTCGGTTTTAGTTTCTCTAAATGCAAATCATAAATAGCAAAACTGTATAAACATTGTTTTTATAATTTTTGACCTGAAGAGTCTAGAACAGTAAACTTCTTTAATTAAATGTGATTTTAAATTGTTATAACAGTGATTTTATAACATCTGAAGGCAGTTAGCAGACAAAAGCACTTACTATATTGAGAGTAGTGATTATTGTGAATGTCATTAGTGGTGTTGAATTATCTAGTGGATATAAATAGCAATTTCTCTTAAATGTATGTTGTGGGAGAAACTGTTGAAAGTATGTTGTGTGAGTGTTTTTTGCCCAGTTTATCTCTCTTACATTGCAACTTGTTTAGAAAGAAATTATGCTTGTGAAAAATTATTAAAATATTATTTTATTTTTTAAATTGTACACTTATGGGCCATAAAGAATTTTTTATTTTATAAAAAACTTATGGAGACTTCCTATGTAAATAAGGTGCCAAGGAAGGTGAAAGGTGGGAGGCGGTTTATAGTTGTGTAAAGTGTCCTCAAATCTTCACATTGTTTTTATATTTTTGATGGCTAGAGAGCCCTGCTAGCGAACATTACTTCATTGATTTGATTGATTGTAAGTTAAAAACTGAAGGCAGGTTGGTGAGTTGACAAAAGCGGCTGCCGCGTTAGTAAGACGGGAGGAAATGCTGTTCCCTATATTGAGAGTAGTGATTATTGTGAATAAGTTATGAATTAAGTATGAGCTGTTTCTTAAATGTATGTTGTGGGAGAAAGTGAAAGTATGTTGTGTGTGTGTTTATTTAGTTATTTTTAGTTTAGTGCATATAAAATCTCTTGTGAAAAATTATTAAATAATATTATTTTATTTTTAAATATGGCCTTACATAAAGACTTTTTATTTTATAAAAAAGCTTCCTCCTTATGGAGACTTCCAGGCCTGGAGTTCGGGCCAGGTGCCAAGGAAGGTGAAACCGCTCGTGGGAGGCTAGAGTGTCCTCAACCACCGGAATCGACGACGGTTATACTCGCGGGCTCCACAGAACCCATCGGCCAGGTTGGTCCAAAGAGAGCTTCTCAGCGGCTGGCGCGGGAAAGCGTTAGTAAGACGTCCGGGAGGAAATGCTGTTCCCAGCTGTTTCCAGGATAGGCCGCAGAAGGCCGCGCCTGGAGATGGCGGGATAGGGGGAAAGTCAGCTAAAGCAGGCCCGAAATCCACTGAAAAATGGAGCTTCCTCGGAGGCTGCTGTTAGGCCTGGCAACACATCAGTTAGCCCAAAGGAGACGGTGTAAGGAACGTGCCTCGGCCTTCGTAGGATATATAGTTTCGAATGAATCGTGCGCGACTCGCGGGGGCTCATCAACCAGAGCCAATTCGCAAAGAGAGCTTCTCAGTGGCGCGGGAAAGCACGCACAGCTCGGGTAGGCCGAGAGGCCGCGCCTTGGCCGAGGCGGGAAAAGCATCAGCTAAGAGGCCCGATCCTCAAGTCGGAGGCGAGCAACACATCATCTAGCCAAAGGAGACGGTGTCTGCTCCGGGCTAGGATATAAATAACTGCGCGAATTCAACCAGAGAATCGCGCGCACGCCAGGTGAGAGAGGGAGAGAAAAGGCGAGGCCCGCTCCACTCTCCATCGCCCGCTCCAATCCGAACCAGGTCGCGGACTCACGGGGGGCCGCGGAGTCCTCCGGGGCGCGACAGGGAAAAACGGATGACTCCTTTTCAAAAACCTCAAGCCTAGAGCGGAGGGTTCTGAGACAGAGATTTTCTCAAAATTTGCATTTTGATATCCCGTAAACCGCCTCGCGTGCATGCGAAAACCCCAAACATTTAACACACTTACTGTGCGGGTCATCGCTCGCGATAAAGCAAGCACACGGCGGTTGACAACGACGATACTCCATGGCACTTCACCGCGAGGAGAACAAGGTTCCGCTGATGCAGTCGCCGAAGTGCAAATGGAGAAATCCACGAAATGATAGAAAGATTGGGCCAGAAAAATCGCTACAGAAGGGGTAATATGGCCGCTTCATGAAGGCAGAGAAATCTGAGGAGCATATGGCGCGTTCGCCAGTATAAGGTAATGACGTGAGTACGTCAGGGGCGGCTTTCGCGCCATCAGCCAATGAATTGGCGTGATTCTATACGGGCTTCAGACAATCGGCACGCCCAGGGGTGCTTCCCAAAGCGTGAAAAGCTCACGCAGCATTAAGTGAACCTATGACAGAGAACAAATCTGCATTGCATGTATTTTTTTTGTTAATTTGTAGCGCTTGTGAATTCTTCTCAGTGTTGTGGTTTAGGATTTTTGAATAGGTGTAATATGTGGAATGTGTTACGTTAGGTATTTTGGTGATTACTTGACATGCACAAAATGCAGTCGATGATTTTTAAAACTGAATACTGTATTTGTATATATATAAATGAGAAAAGGTTAAGGTAACCATGTTAAGGTGTGTTTTTTTGTTGTTGTTTTTTTTACTATTAGCAAAGATTGCTTAAATTGAGTTTACATTCAAACACACTAATGGTAAAAACATTTTTATAAAAATAGAGATTGTTTTGAGTGGGTTGTGGAGTGTGGGCCAAAGAAATGACATCAACAACCAAATACATGCCTCTAAATATTTTTTGTTGCGAGTTTTATTTTAAAAGTATAATATGCATGAAAGTTATTAACACTTCTGTTAGACGCAGTAAAAAGTGTCTGAGAACAATGTCCTGTAGGGCACTAAATCTTTATCACCTGCTTTCAGATGGAACAGTAGTTAATACAAAGAGCCATAGTTCACTGACAAGCTAGGCAATATTGTGTTCAATATCGTTGATGAATTGCATTCAATTATAAACGCGATATTGCGTAGCTTGTCCGTGAACTATGGCTCTGTGTATTAGCTGCTGCTCTATTTGAAAGCAGGTGATGAAGATTTAGTGGCAATCACGGAGCTGGATTTACTGAGGAGATGCGCATGAGAATCGTATGCGATTAATTGCACAGCTCTAATGTGCTGTATCTTTGTGGTCAGACGAGATGTTGCCAGATGTTATACTATGTTTTTACCATGCATTCTTCAATAACACGTGTGAATGTGGTGGTGCAGTGTATATCACTTCACTTAAGTGCAGAAACTACTAGCATGGTACAAGTGAAATAAAAGTACAGTATCAATAAACTACATAATTGTTAGTGCTTGTGTTAGCTGAGAAGCATTTGCATGAAGGTATGATATTTTTATTCAGGAGCAGTTTGCACATGTCATTAACAGTTGTAAATATTGTATATGTACCATGGTAATTATTGTTTTCATAACTCAAATATATGTGGCAGCTTGATGACCATGGGAAAATGTGAGTCTCTGCTTTAATAAGCGGCAGCATGTTCAGTACTGTTATTTTAAGAGGTCCATGCATTTAATATACAAGTAGGCATCCGTTTTATTTTAGCTGTTTACTTTTATTTTAGGCATAACCAAATGAGTCTATAATCTTGTGTGTTTTGACAGTATAAGTTCAAAAGATAACTTAATTTTATCAGCCGCTGTTTGATGGGCTTTAGTGCAGGGGTGCCCAATGTTGCTCCTGGCGATCAACTGTCCTGTAAAGTTTAGCTCCAACTTTAATCAAACACACCTGCCTTTAATTTTGAAGTGATCGCGACGACCTTAATTAGTTGCTTCAGGTGTGTTTGATTAGAGTTGGAGCTGAATTTTGCAGGACAGTTGATTGTCAGGAGCAGGATTAAGCATTCCTGCTGTAGGTGTGTACTTAAGGTGTAGGATTTGAAAAGTGCAATTCAGAATATTGTTTGAATAAAACCCTTAGAGGCAAGGTTTTAAAGTAGATGTGAATAGTGTACTTTTGTGATTGCAAATAAGTGCAGTGTTTCTCACACTGTCAACACTGTGAATGTATGTAGTGCTATACAGTATTTTGAGATGGAAGAACAAGAACTGCAAATGATGGAGTGTGTGCTGTAGCACAATACTTTGGTATTTGTTCAAAAGCAGGTCATGGAGACGTTTGTATTGTTCATAATCAAAACATTTTATATTGCACAGTCATATTTGTCATTTCATACTTGGTACAGTTATAAAAATTATGTATTTGTAAGTTTAAAATTGTGCATATCATATGTCTAAAGGGTTTCCGCGGACGGTGTCATACAAAGTCATAATAATGTCTTAAATTTAATAAATAAGGAATTTTAGGCCAAACAAAAGTCATAAAAACGTCCGGTTTTTGCCATACATGGTGCAGCAAATTTAATTTAGCCACGTCTTACACAAATTGATTTGCTTGTTCTTTCATTGGTTCTACCATCGAATGTGATTCGCGGAGTAACTGATTAGTTTATCAACCATATTTTGTGATTTTTATCATTTGAAAACGTGTTTCGGGAATTTTCGCGCTCTGTTTTCTGTGCTCAGCTCGCTTGCGCACACTATGAAGCGTAATGCGTGCAGAGAGAGAGTGCAACGGATTCAGATCACCGAGGTTCAGACTGCGCCTACAACAGGGACGGATACATACACAAAAGTTGTTAAAATAACGTTTCTTTTGTGCTAAGTATTATGGTAAAACACAGTTCGGTTAGTCTTAAGTTAAAGAAGACAGGGATGAAATAACATGCAGAACTGTTGTGTTTCCGGACGTTCTTATAACGGGAAGCACTGAGAAATTTCAGTGGAAAGATGGGGTAGTGTGAGAAGACTCTGGAGACTGCATTGTATTCTTATTATAGACATTCCTTGAGTTTGTTATTGGTTGGTGGACATAATATCAAAAATGATGGGGTTTGCTGCCATGTTACTTTGCACTAAAAGAGATTTGTGATGGCTGCTAAGTCAAGTGCATTCACAGTTGGTTGCTTGAGGACTTTGTTTTATGTAAAAATGCAGGGAATGTTGCAAAAAGCAGAAAGTTAGAAAGCACTTTAGATGTTCTGTGTCATTTATACCATACACAAATGTTGCGGGTTGCTAGTGTGTTTGCAGCACTACTATTTATTTTTTATATTTTTCAGTTTAATTGATTTGTATTTATAAAGTTGTATTTATTTAATTTAAATGTATATTTAAGTTTACATTTATGGTCCAAAAACTTGAAAAATTCAGCTTGATAAATTCTCTCTAAAACTTTTATGCAAATGATTGAAAGTTTTTTGTTTTTTTTATTACCCGTTTTATTTATTTGTTTAATGATTTGTTTGGATAAATATTGAATTTGAATACTGTGCAGTGCACAAAATTAAGATTCGAGAGATGGTTGAAGTCAGTGTTAAATAAATGATGTTAAGTTTAGATGTTTGCATCCACTTATTATTAGTGTGACATTTTAGCATGCAAACGAAGGGAAAAACTTCAAGATATTGGCCCTAAAAATCGCCAGCACATATCGGCCATCGGCTGACCCTGACCTCTAAACATCGGCATCGGCTATAGAAAAAGCATATCGGTCGATCTCTATTTAGTAGTTGGCTCAAGCCCGTCGCAAACAATCGGTATCAAGTTTATGCACACCGTGTAAGAGGCGTTGGAGCTGTCTAGTTTAGGCAATAAAATCCTTACAGTCGCATGCAAAGTCAGAAAAGCATAAAGTTGCTGTAAAAGGTCTGCAGCGGGTGCAGGCGATCAGTCTCAGTTTTGTCGCTTCCGTCACTAAAGTTACCCGTGTCAAGTACAGCGCGGGATTCCGTTTGTCTCGCATCCAGTGCCACACACAGTGGTTTCGGTTGACTGACTAACTTTGGAAAGTAATGCCATAAAATAATTGTTACTTTACAATGTTACAATTTACAATTGTTTTTGTGTTGTTCCTGTGTTCTTGATATTTAAGAAAAGGGAGCCTTCAGTTTGTTACCCTTAAGAAAATGGAGCCTTTAAATAATACAACTTTGTTACCTTCAATGAAAGTCAATTAAAAAAAGACTTTTGAAAGGAATTTTAATGACTGAAGTTATTTTTCGTAATTTGTGTAGGTCATAAATTTAAATCATAATGGTCATAAAAAGGTCTTAAAAAGTCTTACATTTGACTGACTAAACCCTGCAGAAACCCTGTGTCTTATTAAACTACAAATATTTCAGCAAAAAGAGGATTATTTTTATTGTAACTTTGTTTGTTTGTTTTAAATAGGTATGTGCTGTTGTTGGATGAGTGGTACATGTGAGCCAAACTACAGAGACTGGAGTTTCATGGTGCGTCAATTGAGTCACAGTCCTGTTACATTGAAGACAATACAGGAACCATAAAAGTTCAGCTCTGGGAAAGTTTAATTGGCAAAGTTGCATTTGGGTCTACTTACAAAATTACACATGTCAGTACCAGAGTGTTTGCTGGATCCACGTATTTGACAACAAGCCGCAAGTGTGACATTCAAGAAGTGGCCCCTCTCATTGGATTGAGTGAGAAAATTAAATTCACAATTGACGAAGGTGAAGTCATTGTGCTTGAAGGAAGCATTACTTCAGTTGAGGTTGCAATTTCACGTTGATGTTGTTGATGCCAGGCTTGGCAACAAGATTTTGAGGGAAAAGGTCAATTTCATCGTTGCTTTCGTTGCAAGCGACTGCAGCATGTGAAAGCATATCAACCTACAGTCAATGCCTCAGTGACGTTTGTTGGTAACTTTGGTGAACAGGAATTGACATGACCAAATACAGTTATTAAAAAAGGTATGTTTAACATTTATATGTAATTGAAATTTAGTATGTGTTGTATGGCTGAATAATTTGGAAGAATACAAAAAAATTATTGTTAGATTTAAAATGGTGATTTTATTTTTTAGTAACTGAAACAAACAAAAGTGTTATACATTCATTAATTTTTTGTTTATAGAGTTGTAGATTTTTTTTCAGTAATTATTAAGCTTATTGCTGAATAATGTTAATAAAAACTTAATATTTCAGTAGTATTTTTTTGTTATACATCAAGTAAAGATTGTGTACACAGCAAAAACGCCAGTGTACAATGAACTCAATTTGAGTCAAATTTAACACTCCTGGAATGTATATGACTCCCTCCGTTTTAGAGTTAAAATAACACTTTGAAAGTGTGAAATATGTACATTATTCACAGAGTACCTTTTCACACCATAAGTGTTTATTTGTACTCTTGAGTAATGTAATATTTCAACACTTTTGAAAGTGTGAAATATGTACATTACCCGCAGAGTACATTTTAACACCATAGAGTTTATTGTACTCTGTGAATAATGTACATATTTCACACTTTCAAAAGTGTTATTTTAACTCTAGAATGGAGGGAGTCATATATACATTTCAGGAGTGTTAAATTTGAGTTCATTGTACAATACATTTTTACTGTACATTTTTTTTTATTAATTTGTGTGTGATACAAGCGACAAAGATGAAATAAACATGTAGAAAAGTTTTTATTTAGAAAATTTTGCTTTTTGACAAGTAATCTTTTTCAGAAATAAAAGCAAGGCATTTATTTATAAAAAAACATTTCATAAAATCTGTTCATAAAACTTGTTACATTGTCATACCACTATATTATAGTGGATTTCTTTTCACACTACAGTAAATGTGTTAACTTATATTGTTTACATCATAGAACTTCATAAACTATGCTGTTCAGACAAATAAGAAAAGTGTATACAATATAAAAACTGCAAATATCAAATATAAAAAACAATGACTTGGTTCAAATGTTTGCAACCCACAAAAACTTGAGGTTTCCTTAAACTAGTTTTAGATGTCGAATAAGGTCATTAACATTAAATGCACCGCTCTGCAAACAAAACATGGTACATTTTAGTCCAAGACAGTTCAGCTAATTCAAAAGTTTGGCTCGTTAGTCCTTAACCCTAGGGGGTTTCACGAACTGTGCCAAAGCCAATCTTGTAAATTGTTGTTTGGAGGAAAGTAAACATCGCATTTAAGCAGGGGGGTATGATACGCTGAAGACAAAATAAGCCTTAAAAAGTTCATCGAAAGCAGCAAGGGAAGACTTTGCCTGACAAGGTAGGAGTTGTCCATCCAGCACAATGTAGAAATCGTGGATTGTGTTCTTTGCTGAGCCAACTGCAAGGAGATGTGGCTGAAGGCCTTCAGTCTTCTCAACATGTTCGGTTAGACTGCAGCAGGACTGAAATGATAGGGGAATTTTCTTTTTAGAAACAACTAACATAAAATAACATTGCACTAGTGTTTCTGTACAAACCTTGTGAAACTGCACAATACAGTCCATCGCCTCCTTGATGCTGATCTTTGTGGATTTGTTCCTACCATCAGCTGAAGGTGGCAAAAGGAAAGCCAAGAGTAGTAAAAGAGAGGACATGTCACTGTCCCATCCTGCAAGCATGAACAAGAGGGTAGATCAACAACTAATAATACATTATGTGTAACAGACAAAATTTAACATTTTCACAAGTAACAAATTCTTTACCTTGCCATTCTTTTTCCTGGTTTTGTCCATTGGCCTGGGCAGCTGCAAGCAGGCTGCTGAGAAGCATGTGGAAGTAAGTGTTTTCGCCTCTGCAATGACCTTGGGCTTTAGACTGTCCCATTGTTCTAGAAGCCTGGAAGCGGTTTCAGTTCCAAATTTGATGTCAAAGTCTTGAAGTACCTGTAGAAAAATTATTAATAAACATGACAAAACAATACAAGTCTTAGACACCATGCTTTTCCCACATATCTAATTTTTCTCTTCATATGTGACCCTGGACCACAAAACTAGTCAAAGGTCAATTTCACCATCTGAAAATCTGGAATCTGAGGGTGCAAAAAATCTAAAATTGAGAAAATCACCTTTAAAGTTGTCCAAATGAAGTCCTTAGCATTTACATTGTCATTTTTGCAGACGCTTTTACAAAGTGGAATTACAATTGGGGAATACATAAAGCGATTCATCTTAGTTTTTATATATTTACGGCAGGAAATGTACAAAATATCTTCATCAGACATGATCTTTACTTAATATCCTAATGATTTTTGGCATAAAAGAAAAATCAATAGTTTTGACCCAATGTATTTTTGGCTATGCTACAAATATACCCATGTTACTTTAAGACTGGTTTTGTAGTCCAGGATCACATATTATACTATCATCTGTATCTTTCCAATCCTTTGGTGTCGAGAAATTGGAAAAAAAAACGAAAACACTGTATTGGACTTGACGGCATCATGAATAAGCTGATGCCTGTGCTTGAATGTTAATTTCATCTTCTCAAAAATCTGGTCCTTTTCGGCACAATGATCATAAAAGATTAGCTTCCTTGCACTGGTCATCTCAAGCTGCTTTTCCAAGTGGTCCCAATTGGCTCTATGAGCTGTTGGCCCTCCACTGCCCTCATTATCAGACGTCGCACTTGACCTGGCAATCCTTGAGCTGTGGTGTTTGCTTTGCGTGAAACTGTTTTCAGTCGCCAGCATATGTATCCTTGATTGCTCTTTGGGTCATAGAAATGTTCCTTTACATAAAACAAAATGATTGCGGATGAGATTAATGCAAACATTTAAGAACTTCTTACTATCCACCTTATTTTTCAATGCAGAAGTAAGCTGTTTTTGGTATGTGTTAATCTAAACCAATTAAACCAATTTGCAATGTCAAGCAGCAAAAATGAGCTGTTTTGTACAACTAAAAATAGCTGGACGTGGATGAGAATGGAAGCCAGACACAATTCCAAATGGCCGCGCAGACTCTTACGGGGAAAAAAATAAGGTGGATACAGGCATCAATGAACAAATATACATTGATATAGATTAATAAATGCACAGAATTAGGGATGCACCGAAATGAAATCTGGGCCTAAACAAAACTTCTGGATGCTCTTGGCCAAAAATCCGAAATGCTTTTTAAAAATCGTCTTATTTAAAAGTGCTGCTGTCTTTTAACACCTAATGCACAAATCCAATATACAAGTACACACCTGATTTCTTTCTCAACTCTTTACGTTCACTTAGGACAATGAAAAGATCTAACTAGAATACTGTCCGAGACTGTATTTTGACAATTTTGTGTGTATGTGTCTGTTCAAGCGCACAGATTCAAAAGATGATTGATTGTGAAACTTAGCTAGGGTGACCATACGTGCCATTTTTATGGGCCACGTCTGGCCAGTTCTTTATTGCCTAAAATATCCAGGATTTGGTTGTTGGTGCTGGCACAGACCGATTGTTGTATGACATCCATGAGAGCTATAGAGAAAGGCGGTTCCTTGTGCTTTCGAATCGCCCTCACAGGACTTTGATGTCAAAAATACCATGTTTGGTGGACGAAATTACGGTGCATGCCCAAATATATTACTCTAGCTAACAACAGATGTGACATGATTGCTGAGGACCTGAATATGCTTTCTCACTTCATTTTTAAGCTTCTATTAGGTACTTTGGAGGCACAATGTGAAAAGATTTCAACACTTACATGTCCAGTTTTTGAGTATGGATCCTTGAAAGATGGAAAATAGTGTTTCAATTCCCAGGCACAGCGAGTTTGTTTCTTTTGGAAGGGACAACAGCTTTTTAAAGAGCATATGGGAGAAGTTAAAACATAACTTTATCACTAAAAATAGTCTGATTACAAAAATGTTATCTATTATGAAGATTACATTTTGCTTTACCCTTCTTTGTCAGTTATGTATGCAACTACAATATTGACCAAGTGTCGCCGCGTTGAGTCTGAGTTTCCCGTGTTCTTTATATTCAGACCACAATCGCAGGTCCACCTGCCATTTTCCACCAAAATGGCACTGACAAACTTATAACATATATAATAATATATATATATATATAAAAAAAAATTAAGTGTGTAATGCCCTCATAATAAAAAAAACAGTGTGAATAACTGCAAAACAACAGCTAGTAAATTTAGGAATTTTAACAATCACCTGTTTTGCCTCAAAAGCTTCATCAAAACGAGGTCTCTTAGAGCTTGGCCCAGCTCTGTCATCAGGCTCAGAGGACACTGATAGTGTGTCAGGGTGGGAGCTACAAGAAGAATCGAGGACTGGGCATTCTGGAAACATGCAAACATTAATGAATTACATGCTAGTGACCAGTTCTTAATCGTTAGTTCGGAGCCAAACTTCTTAATGATTTGCTTTTAAAAGTATTTAAAATAACCTAATTATATTATATAAATCCTCACTTATTTGAAATTAAGATGTATATTTCGTGCTATAACCAGGGGCTCCAGACTGCATTTTGTGACCATTTTTTCTGCCGGTGTGACATCATTATAAAATAAAAAAAAATTCCATTTGAAAAGATGAATGAAAGTCTTAAGGGTCTGTGCCGGTTGCATAAAGCACCTTAAGTGTAAGTTTCCTTAGGATCGCCCTTAAGTTTCCCTTACAATTAAAGGATTAGTTCACTTTCAAATTAAAATTTACTGATAATTCACTCACCCCCATGTCACCCACAATGTTTAAGTATTTCTTTCTTCAGTCAAAAAGAAAGTAAGGTTTTTGATGAAAGCAGTCCAGGATTTTTTCTCCATATAGTGACGTTCAATGGCAAAACCTGGGTCGCTGTTGTGAAATACTTAACAGTTTCCCTAAACTAAGGGAATGGTTTAAGGCAGTGGTTTCAAACCTGTCCTGCAAGCACCCTGACCTACATATTTTGTATGTCTCCCTTATCAGACACACCTGATTCAACTCATCAGCTCGTTACTAGAGACTGCAAGACTGAATTGGATGTGTCTGACAAGGGAGACATACAAATATGCAGGGCAAGGGTGCTTGCATGACAGGTTTGAAAACCACTGGTTTAAGGGATTGTATGCAACACCCTTAAGTCATTCCCTTAGGTAAGGGGAAATCACGCCTTAAGTGTCATACTTAAGGGAAAAACTTAAGGTGCTTTATGCAAGCGGGCACAGAAATGAGTAACGTTAATTAATGACAGAATTTTCATTTTTGTGTGAACTATCCCTAAACTTTAATGTGTCTTATTAGAAAAAAAATATATGGATGTGTTATAAAAGAGTGAGCATTTTTTGTTTTTATTTCTTGGTAAACTATTTCTGTAAAGAATGTAAAGTATGAAGTGTGCTGGGGAAATATTTGTATTGTATAGACTTGCCTGAATCTTGGTCAATAACGCTCCAAAGTATATCATGAGATCTCTCCTCCAGCACCTCAGTGAAAACATCCTCATCCACCTCCACACCGGTGTCATCTTGTGATATCAGATTCTTGTCTTCAATGGAAAATTTATTCTTGACTTTGATTGAAACGAGATAAGAGAGATGCAGCAAGTGATATAACGTTAAAACTTAAAATACAAAGCAAAGATAACAGCTTTAAACTAAGTGTATAAATTAAGAACTTACCTTCTTTCATTAAACTGGTGTAATTAGCGTCGTCAATTTTAATCAACTTCTTTCCTCCATATACGATTTTGAAGAGCATTGTTACTGAAGAGTGAAAAACGAATAACGTCACAGCTTTTGTTTGATTAGCCGGTTTGATGCAGAAGCTGCCGTTCATTCCAAACGATTTAGTTTAACGGGATCAGAAAAAGAAAAACAATTTGAGTAAGTTGAAAAATTTTAACTTAAATCTTTAAGCACGATTTCTGTGTAAAGGACGCGTCACGCGTTCTCAAAATTTGCGCGCCTCGGAAGTGGGCGGGAAACCCCGTGCACCGCTCATGTGCAGTGCTAACCATGCAAGTCCATGGCGAGACGATTAAAACTGTATTAATTGGAAATACGTTACTGATTCGCCAAACAAATACACCGTCTTTAATTAGGAACCTTCAACCTTGATGACTAACTAATCTAACAATCTTTCGCATTTGCAGCCCATGTGCAAAATATTTTCTAATATAGCAATAATACATATTTTAAGGAATTCAAAATATGATAACATATATACATACAATTTGATATTTAAAAAACAACCACATGACAATATGCTTCTGGCTGAGAAACCGCTGACACAAAAATATGTAAAAGCATTAAAACGATTCATAAATATAATAAAAGATTATTGTTATCTTTTCTACCACAAAAAATCGTTAAAACGATTGAAACATTACCATTGAACCGGGAGCTAACGTTACCGCGCTAACAATTTCCCATTCCCACTGAAAAGAGCCGTAGAGAATTGTGGGAAATACACCGCATATATTGAGTTAAATGTTTAACTCTGAAAAACTACTCTCTTACAGATGCTGTTTTACACTTGTGGATCAAAATGTACTCCATTTGTAAACACTGAGCAACACCCAAAAATTCACTCCGTACATTTAACACTGGTAAATTTGCTGTGTATGGCTAACTGTGCATTAAATTATTTTAAAGGCTTAGTTAACTCAAAAATGAAAATTAGGTAATTTATGTTGTAGTTATATATTGTAAGTATATATGACTGTAATTTTAGATTTATATAATTTGATTGTATATCTTGTTTCTTTCTATTTTTGTCTGTTTGAGTGTGAATGATGTGTGTGGGTTTGTATATATCAAAAGTAGTGTTTTAATATAGAATGGTGATTTAAGTGACTTGGACGTACTTGTCCGTTCAGTCATAAAGATTATATTTTAAAATATATTAAAGATAAACTGTCTTTGTACGTTTATTTGAAGATTGAATGTGACATTTTAGCAATATAAAAGTAGATTTAAAAATTGTAATGTTAGGTGGGATTAACTAGAATTAATTTAATAAATTATTGTATTTTTTTTTTTTATTAATTGACAGGTAAAAATATAATAGAAAATGTAAAATAATAAGGATACAGTAATTACGTGTTAACAATATCATTAAAGATGCAATATATGTTGTAATTTTAACTGATGCATTTATAATTAAATGGCTTCAATTTATGGTATATAAGATTATAAGAATATAAAAAAAAATTGTTAAATGAGTTATGAATAATGTTTTGTATTTTGTGCAAAATTGTTATTTGCTAATGTTAGATATATTTGAGTTTTATACAGGTATGTACAGTGTGCTGGAACAAGTTTGATTTAAACCGATTCCATGTTTAATTTGATTAGAGATTTAAGTATTTGAGTACAATTCTTTAATGGCAGTTTTCTCCTATTCACTTTATTAATGGTTTAGAGCGGCATCTAGTGGCAAGTTTAATGTTAGTTTAAATTTGCGATTTCTGGTGTTCACGTAAATCAGGAAGTAGTGAGTGCTCCGTGCGGGTAGCATTAACAATGGCTCTGTCTAATCGCCAAATATTTCTGTAATCTTTATCCTTGCAACAGCATCGCTTGTAAGTATTTATTTAATTTATATTAATGTTCATTATACCTTTATATAAATGTAAGCTGTTAAGGTCAAAGTGACTTATTAATCATTTTCACTGAGCTATCGCATTAGCCACGTTCTACTTTAGCGTCCTATTACTGTATTGTGTATTTTCATAAGTAAGGCTGTATGCATTTCCAAGCATCACAGCATATTATATCAATGTGAATGTTGTTTTGCTTCTGTAGATTTGTTAATTTCTGGACATTATTCCTTAATGTGTTCATTTGTAGTTTCATTCCATACCCAAGACCATTAAACCTGTGGGCAAACGAACTTCTTGTCTTCAGAGTTGTGTGAGGGAAGGGAGTTTATCTGACTGTCAAAATAAAACTAAAGCTATGTTGAGGACAGTACAGTGAAAAAGCGGCTGCAAGAAAAGTTTACTGCAGCAGTTGTGAAGCAGTATTGTGTGCACTATGGAGTCCGCACCCTCACACAAAACAAGATCCTATTTGTCTTGTTCACGATCAGGCAGCTCTTCTACAAGCGCTGCAGCCGCTATGGCCAGAGCAAAAGCTGAAGCAGCCAAGGCACGTTTGATGTTTGCAGATGAAGAGGAAAGAATAAAAGTGGAGAAAGCCAAATTGGAGGCAAAAATGGACAAAATGGTGTTAAAGAGAGAAACTGCTGCAGCCGTAGCCGAAGCAGAGGCTCTAGAAGCAGCTGTTGACACCAGCGTTCATAGTAAATGCGAGCCTCAACTGGAAACAGCTCCTGCTGATGTTATGCAGCGGACAAGTGAATATGTTGAACAGATGAATCTACATGCAGTCGCAGAATCAGGATCAAAAGCAGAGCCACACCCTTCAGAAGAGACCGTAAAGCCTCACACAGAGTTACCAGTCACAAATTCTGTTCCAGCTGCACGTCTCAAGTCAGAGAGTTGTTTAGACGATGCTGAATTCAATCACATGCGATCAAAGAGAGATTCTGCTCAACCATCACAATTCACACCAGGCTTGAATCAACCTTCTGGTAACACGCCAGATGATAGCCAGTGCAGACGGCAGACACATTTCGCCCAAAGCAGCATGCCACCTTTCCCAATGGAAAGTCAAACACCTCAAAATTCTCAACAAGACAAAACAGACATTTCAGACTTTGTCAGATATTTTGCTCGCCGGGAACTTGTTAACACTGGTTTAGTATAGTTCAATGACCAACCGGAAAGCTTCAGAGCCTGGCAACGGTCCTTTCAAAATGCTATGAGTCGGTTGAATTTGACAGCCAGTGAAGAAATGGACTTGTTGGGAAAAGAATCAGCTGAACACGCTAAATGCATGAGGTCAGTACACATTAATCAGCCATCGAAGGGCCTTGACAGGATATGGACTAGACTGGAAGAGTGTTACGGAGCTCCAGAGGTTATCGAAAGAGCACTTTTTAGACGTGTTGAAAGTTTTCCAAAAATTTCAAGCAGAGATTACTCAAAGCTTCATGAGTTGAGCGATCTTCTTATGGAAATAGAGTCAGCCAAAGCTGATGGATACCTTCCAGGCTTATCATATCTGGACACAGCAAGGGGCATCAATCCCATAGTTCAGAAGCTGCCATTTAATCTGCAAGAAAAGTGGCTGTCACATGGAGCTTGTTACAAAGAGCGGTATTGTGTTGCGTTTCCCCCTTTTGAGGTCTTGGTTGACTTCATAAGTCAGCAAGCTAGAATAAGGAATGATCCAGGCTTCAACTTCTCTACTCAAACATATTCACTTTATAAAACAGACAAGGCTAGCTGGAAGCCAATTAAATCAAGAGATGTCTCAGTTAATAAGATAAATGTGTCTTCCCCTGTACATTTAGACACTGATGAAGATGAAAGAAATACTGAGGATGCAGAAAGACTTTGTCCCATTCACAAAAGACCTCACTTACTTAGGAAATATCGTTCCTTCCGTGAGAAGCCTTTGGATGAACGTTTTGCATTTTTAAAAGAAAAGAGAATCTGTTTCAAGTGTTGCTTAGCCACAACACACATAGCTAATAACTGCAGATTTGTGTCTAAATGTTCTGAGTGTGGAAGTGAGAAACACATTTCTGCATTACACCCTGGACCAGCTCTGAAAGTTCAAGAAGCGGTCTCCTTACCTCAGCATGGCGGGGAGGAGGTTACCATACCACCAACAGAAGTGGAAGCTAACTGCACTGAGGTTTGTAGAGGTGACCTAAGTAACAAGTCCTGTTCAAAAATCAGCTTGGCAAAAGTTTATCCCAAAGGCCAACCTGAGAAAGCAATGAAAGTCTATGTGATCCTTGATGAGCAGAGCAACAGGTCATTAGCTCGCTCTGATTTCTTTGATGCCTTCAAAGAAAATGCCCCAGTTTCTCCATATATCCTGAGAACTTGTTCTGGAGTGACAGAAATTATCGGTCGGAAAGCATCTGGGTACCAAATCGAGTCAGTGAATGGCAAGGTAATCCTCTCCCTACCCAGTTTGTTAGAGTGTAACGACATTCCTGACAATAGGGCAGAGATTCCCACACCCAGTGCTGCTTTCCATCACTCTCATCTGAAGCCTATAGCTCCATTCATACCAGAGTTGGAGTCAGATGTTCCCATCATGATTCTTCTCGGCCGAGACATTATCAGAGTCCATAAGGTGCGCAGCCAGGTAAATGGTCCTCATGACGCTCCTTATGCACAAAAACTTGACCTAGGATGGGTGATAGTTGGCAATGTTTGTCTGAATGGCATTCACAAGTCAACCGCTGTGAGTACATTCTTCACTAACACAAAAGAACAACGCCCCTCCATCTTTGATCCCTGTCCAAATGTTTTTCATGTTAAAGAGAGAAACGGTAATGGTCAGAGAAATAACAATGGAATGTGTTCTATGGAACAACTTGTCTATAATAACAAACATGATCAGCTTGGACAGGAAGTGTTTAAGGTTACTCGTGATGACAACAAAGTTGCCCCATCCATTGATGACGTGTCTTTTCTTCACATTATGGAACAAGAGCTGGAGAAAGATGAAAGCAACAGCTGGGTAGCTCCGTTGCCTTTCAGCGCTCCAAGGTGTAGACTCCCTAACAACAGATGTCAAGCCATGAAAAGGTTGTTGAGCTTAAGACGTAACCTTGAGAGAAACCCAGAGATGAAACGGCACTTTTTTTAATTCAAGGGCAAAGTCTTTAGTAAGAATCATGCTGAAGAAGCTCCCCCTCTGTTGGAAGGAGAAGAGTGCTGGTATTTGCCCCTCTTCGGGGTGTATCACCCTAAAAAACCCGGGAACATAAGTGGTTTTTGACTCTAGTGCTCGTCATGAGGGTGTCTCGCTGAATGATGTTCTTTTATCCGGGCCAGACATGAACAACACCCTTCTAGGGGTGCTCATGCGATTTCGCAAGGAAGCAGTAGCCATAACAGCTGACATTGAACAAATGTTCTACTGTTTCTTAGTGAGAGAGGACAACCACAATTTCCTAAGGTTCCTGTGGTTCCGTAATAATGACCCATCTGAAGACATTACTGAGTATCGCATGCGGGTCCATGTGTTTGGCAACAGTCCTTCCCCTGCTGTGGCCATCTATTGTCCCCGACAGTCTGTCAAAGATAGTGATCCTGATGTCAAGAACTTTGTGAACCGTGATTTTTATGTAGACGATGGGTTGAAGTCTCTTCCTACAGCCAAAGCAGCAGTAGACCTGCTCAAAGACACACAGAGGACTCTTGCTGGTTCCAACTTATGCCTTCACAAGATAGCTTCGAACAGCAAAGAAGTTCTAAAGGCCTTCCCATCTCAAGATCATGCCAGCGATCTTAAAAATTTGGATCTCGGCTCTGACATGTTGCCTACGCAGCATAGTCTGGGACTGAATTGGAGTCTGAAGTCTGATACTTTTACTTTCGAAATCGCAACTGAAGCTAAACCCTTTACTCGTTGAGGTGTTCTATCCACCGTCAATAGCATCTTCGATCCCCTTGGCTTTGTTGCCCCAGTTACAATCCAGGGCAAATCGATAATGAGAGAGCTAAATAACCAGAATGATGACTGGGACACCCCCCTTCCCAAAGAAATGGAGGAAAAATGGAACATGTGGCGACTTTCGCTTAAGGATTTAAGTAATCTCCACATTCCGAGATGCTACACAAACATATCACCTTCTACAGCTACGCAAAGGGAGCTGTTTGTCTTCTCTGATGCATCAACAAAAGCAATAGCTGCAGTAGCTTACCTTAGATTGACAGACTCATGTGGAGTCAATCATGTCGGCTTCATCATGGGTAAGGCAAAACTCAGCCCCGAGCAAACAGTTCCCCGTCTTGAGTTGTGTGCTACGGTTTTGGCAGTAGAATTGGCCGAGTTAATTTCTTCAGAAATTGACATGCCCTTGGAAGACACTACTTACTTTACTGATAGTAAGGTAGTGCTAGGCTATATACATAATGAAACACGACGCTTCTATGTATATGTCAGCAATCGAGTCCTTCGGATTCGTAAGTCTTCTCATCCAAATCAGTGGAAGTATGTGCACACAGCTGAGAACCCTGCAGACATTGCAACAAGGTCTGTCACTGCTGCTCATCTCCAAGACACCAGCTGGCTTTATGGACCAAAGTTTCTTCTAAACAACCCCCAGACTCTGCATGAAGAGAACACGCATGAGCTTGTGAATCCTTCTTCAGATGCAGAGGTACGTCCTGAAGTCTCCACATTGAACACTACATTGATGAGTAAGAGTCTTGGAGCACAGCGCTTCTCTAAGTTCTCTACTTGGAAGTCCAGCACTCGTGCCATTGCACGTCTTCTTCACATCTCTCGACAGTTCCATACAGGTTCTACAACACAAACATCAAGTTGCAAGGGCTGGCATTACTGTTCAAATGCTTCAACAGTTGAAGAACTCTTATGTGCTGAAAAAATTATCATCAAAGCAGAACAACAGGAGACATATGCCCAAGAGTATAAGAGTTTGGAAACGGGTAATAAGCTCTCCAGGAAAAGCCCCCTCAAAGGCTTAGACCCTTTCATAGACGTAGACGGCCTGCTACGAGTAGGAGGAAGATTAACAGAAGCAGAGATCGAGCTTGATGTAAGAACACCCCTGGTAAACATCACATCGCAACACTTCTGGTCAAACATCACCACGAGAGAGTGCAACACCAGGGATGACATTATACAGAGGGTGCTGTGCGAGCTGCTGGCTATTGGGTAGTGGGTGGCAAGAGGCGAGTTTGCGGTGTCATTCATGAATGTTTAACATGCCGAAAACTCAGAAGAGCGCCTCAGATTAAAAAAATGGCTGATCTTCCAGCAGATCGTGTATCCACTGATCCTCCATTTACAAATGTAGGATTAGATGTTTTCGGTCCCTGGACTGTGATGGCACGAAGAACCAGAGGTGGTCATGCACAAAGCAAAAGGTGGGCAGTAATGTTCACCTGTCTGAGTGTGAGAGCTGTACACATTGAGCTTATTGAATCATTAGATACATCTAGCTTTATTAATGCCTTGAGGCGTTTTCTTGCTATTCGAGGGCCTGTGAAGCTCATCCGCTCAGACAGAGGAACAAATTTTGTCGGTGCTTGCAGGGAGCTCAACATTTCCTCTAACATTGACAGAACCTCTGTTAACAAGTTCCTCTTGGACCAAGGCTGTATCTGGCAGTTTAACCCACCCCATGCATCTCACATGGGTGGGTCTTGGGAGAGGATGATTGGCCTTGCTAGGAGGATACTGGATGCAATGTTTCAACAGCTTGGGCCTTCAGCTCTAACACATGAGATGCTCTCCACTCTTATGGCAGAAGTCGCTGCTATAATTAATGCCAGACCTCTTGTCCCAGTGTCAACTGACCCAGATGATCCATTCATACTAACACCCAATGCACTTTTAACCCAAAAGTTCACAGTTGCACCTGTCCCAGCTGGTGATTGGGTCAAAACTCTTCACAACCGTCAGTGGCGCAGGGTACAACACCTGGCACAAACTTTCTGGGATAAATGGAAAAAGCAGTACCTAACTCTGTTGCAACCAAAAAGAAAGTGGCCCTCTAGTAAGCCTAACCTTGAACCAGGAAGCATTGTGCTCTTAAATGATGAACAGCAAAAACGGAATGAATGGCCAATGGGACGTGTCACTCAAGTCTTCCCAAGCAAGGACAATAAAGTCTGCAAGGTAGAAGTCAAGGTCTTTAAAAAGGAAGGCCCTAAGGTTTTCATACGACCTATAACTAAGATAATCCTTCTCCTCACTCCTGAGAAACTTGACTAGGTCAGTTTAAATTGTGGTAGTGGCGTGTTACCCACGCCAGACGGGGAGTGTGCTGGAACAAGTTTGATTTAAACCGATTCCATGTTTAATTTGATTAGAGATTTAAGTATTTGAGTACAATTCTTTAATGCCAGTTTTCTCCTATTCACTTTATTAATGGTTTAGAGCGGCATCTAGTGGCAAGTTTAATGTTAGTTTAAATTGCGATTTCTGGTGTTCACGTAAATCAGGAAGTAGTGAGTGCTCCGTGCGGGTAGCATTAACAATGGCTCTGTCTAATCGCCAAATATTTCTGTAATCTTTATCCTTGCAACAGCATCGCTTGTAAGTATTTATTTAATTTATATTAATGTTCATTATACCTGTATATAAATGTAAGCTGTTAAGGTCAAAGTGACTTATTAATCATTTTCACTGAGCTATCGCATTAGCCACGTTCTACTTTAGCGTCCTATTACTGTATTGTGTATTTTCATAAGTAAGGCTGTATGCATTTCCAAGCATCACAGCATATTATATCAATGTGAATGTTGTTTTGCTTCTGTAGATTTTTTAATTTCTGGACATTATTCCATAATGTGTTCATTTGTTTATTTGTAGTTTCATTCCATACCCAAGACCATTAAACCTGTGGGCAAACAGAGATGGCAAAAGTACACACATCCTTTACTCAAGTAGAAGTACAGATACTCGTGTTTAAAAATAATCTGGTAAAAGTAGAAGTACTGACTACACTTGTTTACTCAAGTTAAAGTAAAGAAGTATGGGCTCTGACATGTACCTATTATTACAACCTGTTTTAGTGTCATGCTGGTCACTGGACCTGCACGTTATATTAATACAAAATAACTTACATTTAATATTTAATATTACAGTATACATGAATGTATCATGACTGAACAACCACCATGTAGAACAGGGCAGGACTGGGAAAAATTTCAGGCAAGGAAATCTCACACTCATTCAGGCCGTTAATTTGTTGTTACCATGGTTTAACTAGTAATCATTGATTTTGGTTTGAATTTTTGTAAAGGTTGTGTTGTTATCTGCACTAGCTCCCTCTAAACGTATTATAAAACGCTGTTTTATAACATTTGTCTGCTAAATTACAACTGTAACTTTACAGTAGATTTATTTATTTAGTCATTTAGCAGATGCTTTTATCCAAAGCGACTTACAAATGAGGACATTATAGAAGCAATCAAAACCAACAAAAGAGCAACAACATGCAAGTGCCATTACAAGTCCTGGTTTGCCTAACGCAGTACACGTAGGAAAGATTTTCTTTCTTTTTTTTAAACTAGTATGTAAAATATAGAAACATTAAACTTAGTGTTAGTTTTACAAGAAAAGCTAGCAGTTAGAGAATAAATATGCAATTGATAGAGGGTCAAATGTTTGTTTTTTTTTTTAAATAAAAAGAAGACAGATTAGATAAAATAAATTTAGAATAGAGAGTGCTAGAGTTAGAGGGTCAAATAAAGATGGAAGAGATGTGTTTTTAGCCGTTTCTTGAAGATGGTAAGGATTCAGCTGCTCGGATTGAGTTAGGGAGGTCATTCCACCAGATGGGAACAGTTAATGAAAAAGTCCGTGAAAGGGATTTTGTGCCTCTTTGGATGGTACAGTAATGCGTCGTTCACTTGCAGAACGCAAGCTTCTAGAGGGCACATAAGTCTGAAGTAATGAATTTAGGTAAAGGGGTGCAGAGCCAGAGGTGGTTCTGTAGGCAAACATTAATGCCTTGAATTTAATGCGAGCAGCTATTGGTAGCCAGTGCAAATTGATGAACAGAGGTGTGACGTGCGTTCTTTTCGGCTCATTAAAGATTAATCTTGCAGCAGCGTTTTGGATTAATTGTAGAGGTTTGATGGAACTGGCTGGAAGACCTGCCAAGAGAGCATTGCAATAGTCAAGTCTGGACAGAACAAGAGTCTGAACAAGGAGTTGTGTTGCATGTTCCGAGAGAAAGGGCCTGATCTTCTTAATATTATATAATGCAAATCTACAGGACCTGGCAGTTTTAGTAATGTGGTCTGTGAAATTCAGCTTATCATCAATCACAACTCCAAGGTTTCTGGCTGTTTTTGAAGGAGCTATGGTTGATGAGCCTAATTGGAAGGTAGATAATAATGATGTTCTTTATCATGCAGTATTTTGAGTAATAATTGTAATTTAGTTTATAGTAGACTTTTATTGATCATCTGGTTGCTACTGCTGAGAGTTTCTAGCTGTTTAATTATTTGCTAAGTAAACAAACACAAAACTACAGCCTATTTACAAAGGAAAGTGACCCGCACTTGAAGTCATGAACAGGTCAGTAAGTTTTGCATCTCTGATCCACTCCATTCTCGAGTCTCTTGCATTGATTACTCTGGTAGAAACCTTTTGGCGAAGACGTGGAACACGCGCTAGCCGAATTGCATTGCCAGTCAAGACTAACCGATTCATGATTTATTCTATATTTGTTATCAAATGATGATCCACCAAAACTAAAGTAACGAACCTGGTTTGAAAATGTAAGAAGTAGAAAGTACAGATATTTGTGTAAAAATGTAAGGAGTAAAAAAGTAGTCAGAAAAATAAATAGTGAAGTAAAGTACAGATACCAGAAAAATCTACTTAAGTACAGTAACGAAGTATTTGTACTATGTTACTTCCCATCTCTGTGGGCAAACAAACTTCTTGTCTTCAGAGTTGTGTGAGGGAAGGGAGTTTATCTGACTGTCAAAACAAAACTAAAGCTATGTTGAGGACAGTACATACAGAGAGAAAACCTTTCTGAGCTTTTAAATGAAGCACAAGATTTTGAAGAACACTTGATGACGAACATGGTGTTCAGGATGTCACTGCAACGTGATGTTGTAATCTGTATGGAGAAAGTACTTGAAAGAACCTCTGTGCAAGACAGACAACCAGATGCAGAACGGATGGAGGGGTCTGATGCAGAATTGGTTGCAACGGACAGTAGGGTTGTGACGGTGAGGAAATTTTCCCACCGGTTAATCGACCTGATGTCACACCGGTTATAACGGTATCACCGTGGTGGGGGGTCGTTTGAGTTTTCCCTCTTTTCCCTAGGCTTTAATTACCATGTAAGCACCGTGCACGTTTTACTTTGACTTTAATATCAGCAGCAATTCGGCGTCAAGCAGTGTTTAAAATAAAAAACAGCAAATACTATGGAACCAAATAAATGAGAAACAAATGTTTAAAAAAAAAAAAACATTATCACTTAGATCAGGGGTAATAGATCGCTCGCGCTTTAGGTCAGTGTTTCTCAACCAGGGGGGTGAGAGATAAAACTCAAATATAATACATTCACTAATATTATGACTCGCATGTTAAGTAATGTAAAAAAATATATAGCCTATAAAAAATAACAGTACCACCTCTCTACGTATTCTGTGTTTAGGAGGAGAAATACGGTTCTCATCGTGTGTAATACAGACTGAACGGCGGCTCAAACTCTGTATGAGCATATGATACTCAAAATACAGCTCTCAGCTGGATAAAAAAGCTAGTGTCACACTAGTAGCCACAAGTTTTGGTGGACGACTATTGTAATCAGGGTAAAGATGATTACAGTGACACACAGGATTGTGCATTAGGCACGCGTTATATCCGTTATAAATGATGCGCAAACGAACCGTGTATGTGTGCTCTTGGTTCACTCATATTTCTGTTGAATACAGCTCAGTATATTCACATAGTTGAATACAGCTCAGTATATTCACTTAGTTGAATACAGCTCAGTATATTCACGTAGTTGAATACAGCGAGTGTTTTATAACGGATGCTTGCATGTGTTGGAGAAGTTTGTAAGGATCAGTGGTGTTCATACGGGCATCAGACACTCCAAACAGCTTGTTCTTACAGAGGAACTACTGTTGGCGTCATGAATAATAATAAAACACTATTTTATTTTTTATTATTAAATTAATGCAACATAAAGATACATCACAACAAGCCTTTTTAATTATTTATTTAATATGTATTTGATCATTTATTTACTTTTCACTTGGTAGATCTCGGTGAGTTTTCTCCCTGACTTTATTAATGTCAGACTCAGAAGTCAACAGGCTAAAAACGGGCGCTTTTACATTTCGTATTGAAACTCTTCCGCATCGTCTTGTCTGTCTCACCTCACTCTTTTTGTCAGTCATCTCTCTTCACATGATAAATGAAATCTGATCTGTGATGTAGAGGTCTGCGCGGGACTATTTGAGGTTTTATTCCGCACCCACCCGCTCCCGCGATATATTAATTGATTCTTCACATTTCTGCTGAAAGACAGAGAGTTAGGCTAACAAATAAAAGTATAGTCTGCACAAAATTGTATTAATTTTATTCGTCTTGTCAAGAGTCTTGAATTTATTGACAGAAAAATGTCAATAACATTTTGCTGCCAACACGGAATAAAGTGTCACAGAGAGAAAAAAAACAGTTATACAAAAATGGTAATCCTTATTTTTATTCGTCTTGTCAGGATACAATTCGTTTAGGCTAACATTCAGCCTACAACACAATAGGAAAAAAAAATTAGGTTTAGCCTAATAGCTATTTTATTAGTCTTGTCAAAATACTAAATTAATGTAACATCTTGCTGTTAACACAGTGAAAATGCAGCAGAGAAAAATAAATAAATTCGACAGTCTGTCATTTAAAATGATAGAATAAGCATAATACAAAAAAAGAAAAAAGGACATCGCATCCAGACTTGCTCCATCCTTATTCTGCTCTGTCACTCATCACAACCTGCTTGTTCTGGCTGAGAGCTGTATATTATATTTGCTAGCTTGCTCTGAGCATCGTTGCACATGCTGTGCACAGACAATAAAACGAAGCACTGGTCCATGCGTGCAGCGCGCGCATAACGGTCCGAGAGCAGGCTGTACTGATTGATAAGAATAAAGCACAGATATACTGTTCTGAAAGGATGTCTAGAAATGGATTTTGTAAGACCACCCGCGCAAATTCAAATTGCACCAGAGTTACAGACCGTTACCGTGTTTTATTCAGGAAATGAATCCCGCGGCTAAATCTGGTCGGGACAGCCGCGCAATGCAGACTTAGACTGCTGTGATGCAAGACTCTCCTTCGGTCGGTGCGCTGCATTTAGCAGCCGCGTTCAGTTTTAATTGTAGTGTCCTCTAACTGAACGAATTTATTTGTATTACTATAAAAAAAATCTAAAGGACGGTGTGGGACGGTGCCACGGTGGGCAAGTGACATAACGGTGTTGCGGCTTAACACCGGTATAACCGTCATCACCGTCTATCGTGGCAAGCCTAACGGACAGTGTGGATGTAGAACTACTTGCAAAAGTATGTTTTTAACATATTTGTGAATATTTAATGAACAATTTGATTGACAGAATTAGTCCTAGAGGCAAAGTTGCTCAGAATGAGTATATCTATCATATGATATGAATATATAGTGTTTGTGTGAATATAAGAACATGATCTACAATTTGAGGTCATTTTCTATACAAATATTGTGTTTTTGACAGCTTTTTTTACTGTTAAAGCGCTACCTAT
This sequence comes from Ptychobarbus kaznakovi, assembly GCA_027422405.1. Classification (NCBI taxonomy): domain Eukaryota; kingdom Metazoa; phylum Chordata; class Actinopteri; order Cypriniformes; family Cyprinidae; genus Ptychobarbus; species Ptychobarbus kaznakovi. The sequence continues at coordinate 8,958 of JAPDDN010000085.1, read as the reverse complement.
GGTCCGATCTCCGTGAAACTTTGCATGGCTGTTAAGAGTCAACTGTCACATGTTTTCACCAACTTTCTTAAAGTTTCAAGCTTTTGTTCAGGTTTTATAGCCCTTTGGTTATATGTGACCAGGCCCCCTTTTTAAATGAGCTAATTCTAGCTAACCAAAATACAAAATTCCACTTTTTTTCGATAATTATTGTTCTAGAGATTCCAGAGATTATTACTGCAGTGGTTTGATCAAGATTGAAAGAAAAACCAGAGACTAGTTTGCAAAAGTATGTTTTTAACATATTTGTGAATATTTAATGAACAATTTGATTGACAGCATTAATCCAAGAGGCAAAGTTGCTCAGAATGAGGAGATCTATTATATGATATAAAGATCTAGTGTTTGTGTGAATATATGAACATGATCTAAAATTTGAGGTCATTTTCTATACAAATATTGTGTTTTTGACAGCCTTTTTACTGTTATAGCACCACCTATGATCCGATCTCCATGAAACTTTGTATTGCTGTTAAGAGTTATCTGACACATGTTTTCACCAACTTTCGTAAAGTTTCAAGATTTGTTTAGGTTTTATAGCCCTTTGGTTATATGTGACCAGGCCCCCTTTTTAAATAAGCTAATTCTAGCTAACCAAAGGACAAAATGTATAACATTTTGAATGAAATAGAACGCGCCAGAGTCCACAGACAATTTCGTCATTAGCATACGCCTACCCAGCTGTATAATTGATTATTTTGCTTTATGAATTTCACTGTCACGTTTATTGTATTATTTGATATTAAAAGGAAGAAAAAAAAGCATTATGTTTTATCATTAATTTATAATTTTTATTATAATTGTTAGCTATAGTCAATATATAACATTTATTTTTTATAAAAAAAAAACTTTATATGATGGTTTTTTTTTTACATCATCTTATGTTGACATAGTCAAAACACAAATTATTCAGACACCAGATATAATTTTTGATTATTTATTTTTATATATATATATATATATTTACTAGTGGGTGCAGGACACTATAGTTCAGTTATGTAAGTGAGGATATATAGTGGACTGCCAGTAAAATGTAACTACATATTATTATTACACAATGTGTATATTTATTACACAATATGGTACTATTATACTTAATAGTATTTTTTTTTCAGTTTGGCACTCGAGCTCCATACTGCCTGCTGAACCAACAAGTGCCTGTCCTCAGGTTGTACCTGGATGGGAGAAGGGACTTGAGGCCAGACTTTCGACTTAACAGGCAAACACTGACCTATCTCATTAACACCCTCCGTGAGGATCATGACCATGGTTGGGGTCAGGATCTTGAAATTCTGGTCTTCATATTCTGGCTGGCAAGTGCAACTTCTTACCGGGTTGTTTGCAGAGCATTTGATATGCCCCGTTCAACAGTCCACATGATTGTTCACAAAGTCTCAAAAATGCTCCTCCTTATCAAATGCAAGGTTATCCACTTCCCATCTTTAGAAGAGCTTGAGGAAATCAGCACAGGCTTTGCAAACCTGGCTGGCAGTCCTGTCTTTAGTTCAATTGGTGGTAGCATTGACGGCTGTCACATTAGAATCAAGCCTCCATCTGCTGATTCTATATGCTACTTAAACAGAAAGTTATTTTATTCCATCCAGCTACAAGCACTCTGTGACCACCCAGGCAAATACCTGGACATTTATGTGGGTTATCCCGGATCAGTCCATGACTCCAGAGTGCTCAGGAACAGCCCAATCTACCTGAAGGCACTGTACACACCAGACGGATACCACATTTTAAGAGATGGGGGTTTCCCCTGTCTTAGCCACCTAATCTCTCTTATCACTCCATATAGAGAGCCACAACAAAATGCAAATCAACGGCGTTTCAACTTCCACCATGCAAAGGCTCGGTCCATCATTGAGAGATCTTTTGGCTGTTTGAAAACGCGATGGTGGTCACTTTTTCTGTACAAGGCCACTTTGAAGTCAGAGCCACCTAATTTGCTCCAGATGTCACATTGTGGTACATACTGCACAACATCTGCATCACAAATGGTGACATCATTGAACCAGAAGAAGGACAACTGGATGGCGACAATCTTGAGGACCTGCAAGTGAGAGATCCGCAGAGTGGAGAGCACACCTGAGACCGCTTGGCTGCAGCCCTTTCTGCTCCAAACGATGACAATCTTCCTTCATCCCAAAGACACTATGATTATTTATTAAATCTGTTAAGAAACACAACCACTTATATGCTAATAGTTTGATATATTTTAACAATATATGGTTTTGTTTTTCAAAATATGGTTCATATTTATTTTTCTTTAACTCTCTATCGCCGCCTTGCGTTGTATTGTGGAAAATAGTGCTTCAGCGAGTGTACATCGGTTGTACACTCGATATCAGAACACATTGTGGGTAAAAAGTAGTGAACGAATGTAGGGAATTAAGTCGTTCACTCAGAATTCGTACAGCACTACAAAATGGCTGACACCTGATATAGTGCCCTATATAGTGGATAGGGAGCGGTTTCGGACACAGCTATTGTTTTCTATACGTGTACGCACACCGGTGGCATCAATCGACTTCTGTCTGCGGTGCCCAGCTACGACTTAGGATGCTGTTCAAATTCCTGCCGCGCCATCTGCATTGTTTTATATTAAATAATATCATATTTGTCTAAAATCGTTGTTAATACATTATACCAAGATACCACTGCTGCAAAATACTGTACACATTAGTTGTACAGCTTGAATAAAATGTAAACATATATAAATGTATAATAAACGGACAATGGACGACGAAAAACTAATCAACGAAGTAGAAATACCCAGAATTATATGCCACAAACCATAGATTCTTCAAAGACAACATAAGGAAGTCATCAGCGTGGAGGAAGATTGCAGATGTCATCAGTTTCTCAGGTAAGAATGTCTAATTTACAATCTGAGGCATGTTGAATTAAGACAACCTAACTTACCTCAACAGGAATATGATTATAATTGAAGTTAACAAAGAAATAAGCATACCTTACAAAAAAAAAATGTAGCATCTTTGTTTTATTGCGAAAACAAATCATATTAGGAGCTACAGCATAAGAAATTATGAAATTGCTTATAATAATACAAAACAATGCTAATCATTTATGAATGGCAATCTAACGTCACGAATCCTGTCCATGCACTTCCGTTCGTTCGCCACATTGACTCTTGCACCACACTACTGTTGCATGCCAATCCGGACTACAATTCCCATCATCCATTGCACTGATGACACACACACACACACCACACACACAGCTGATTGCACTGATTACACGCCTTACTTAAGCCATGGACTTCCTCAGTCAAATCGCCGAGTATTGTAAGCACATATCGCTACCCTAGCTGATAGCTACCTTATGGATCCTTACCTTACCTCAAGTAAGCCTATAGTAGTTTTCATAGTCTTGGGGTGAATCCCATTTCTCTGTCTTACCCCTTCCCCTACCCCTTCGTCTTACCCCTAGCCCTTGTCCCTGAAAACCGAGTGGTAGGCGCTAGGGGTGAAAACATACCCCTATGAAATGAGACACCACTTGATTACTGTTACGTCATCATACATCGTCGCTAGCTGGCTGCTACGTCACCAGAGGCAACAAGTATTGATCACAAACTTGCCATCTGCAAGTGTGTGTGTCGATTGTGTGGGTTTTAGTGATGTTTTTCTCTAGTCAGAGAAATGCAGGACTGTTGTGCAAATCAGCAATGTAACGTTAGCATGGAAAATAGCGATTTTTAAAAACGTTTCAATTAAGAACATGGTTGCAAATATATATGTACAGGACTGTGTAGAGCACAAAACAAGACTGTCGTAATTTTTAAATCAATTATTTAAGCCGAAAATACTTACATTTATGGGACTCTCTGGATGATCCGGCCGCAGTGTGTTCTGGGTACCCCTTGGTTTCAAGTAAGCTTGCGAAAATTCTTGGTTTTAAGGGGTATCTACCACTTCTCCTTAGCCCTACCCCTTGATCAAAACGAGAATTGGGACAGCCCTTGCTCTCACGTAAACGTGCAAAACTAAGGGGAAGGGGTAAGACAGAGAATTGGGATTCACCCTTAGTCTTGCCTTGCCTGTTTCGGTTTGTGTTTTCCCCCTGCCTGGATTATCTCTCTTTGCCTTGCCCTGTTGGTTACTGTTCGCCGATCGAAGATCCACGCTTGTCCTAGGAATACTCTTCATCTTGCCATATATATATAATATATACCTGTTTGCCTATGTTTGACCCATGCTTGTTTCCGACCACACCTTTGAATAAAAACCTGCAGATGGATCTGAACGATTCCTCTGTTCTCTCCGTAACATAATACTCGGCCACAAAAGGATCCAGCAGCTTTTCAAATGGACACTGGCCAGGTATGGACACAGCAAAACTGCTGTTAGCTTTCAAGCAGGACACTCAATCAGTGCAGAGCTATATTCTAGAGTATTTAGAGATCGCTAATTATTCTGATTTGCCTGACTGTGTGCTCATAGATTTTTTTTTGTGAGGGCATTAACCAGCCGCTCAAATCATGATTAACCCTTGAAGGTCCATGTTCGTCTCTAAGTGATTTTATGGATTATGCTTTATTGACTGTTGGTTCAGCGTTCACTGTGGGTGTCGTGGAGGAACGTCTCAGCTGATCGTCACGAGTCAAGTCACATCTCAGCTGATCGTCACGAGTTAAGTCACATCTCAGCTGTTCGCCCAGAGTCATACCATGTCACAGCTGTTTGCCCAGAGTCACGCCGTGTCACAGTTGTTCGCCCAGAGTCACGCCGTGTCACAGTTGTTCGCCCAGAGTCACGCCGTGTCACAGTTGTTCGCCCAGAGTCACGCCGTGTCACAGTTGTTCTGCCCAGAGTCACGCCGTGTCACAGTTGTTCTGCCCAGATCACGCCGTGTCACAGTTGTTCTGCCCAGTCACGCCGTGTCACAGTTGTTCTGCCCAGAGTCACGCCGTGTCACAGTTGTTCTGCCCAGAGTCACGCCGTGTCACAGCTGTTCGCCCAGAGTCACGCCACGTCACAGCTGTTCTTCCAGAGTCACACCACGTCTCAGCTGATCACCCAGAGTGCTGCTCTGCACTGCTGGACTCCTGTTCCGTCTGCTCCGCCGTGGAGGTCTTCTGCCCTGTCTGCTCTGCATTGCTGGACTCCTGCTCAGCCCTGGTGGACTCCAGTTCTGTCTGCTCCACCCTGGTGGGCTCCAGTCCCGTCTGCTCCGCCCTGGTGGGCTCCATTCCCATCGACTCCGCTCGGGCTTCCTGCTCTGCCGTCTCTGCCTCGGTCCCCGGCCACTCCACATCTGGAAGCTGCTCCTTGGGGGTGCTATGTCACGAATCTTGTCCATGCACTTCCGTTCACTCACCACCAGAGGTCACTCGTTCGCCACATTGACTCTTGCACCACACTACTGTTGCACGTCAATCTGGACTACAATTACCATCATCCATTGCACTGATGACACACACAGCTGATTGCAATGATTACATGCCTTACTTAAGCCATGGACTTCCTCGTGGAGTATTGTAAGCACATATCGCTACCCTAGCTGATAGCTACCTTACGGAGCCTATAGTAGTTTTCATAGTCTTAGGGTGAATCCCCTTTCTCCTTTCCCTCGAAACTGAGTGGTAAGCGCTAGGGGTGAAAACATACCCCTATGAAATGAGACGCCATTTGGTTACTGTTACGTCATCATACATCGTCGCTAGCTGGGTGCTACGTCACCAGAGGCGACAAGTGTTGATCGCAAATATTCCGTCTAAAAGTGTGTGTTTGTCGATTGCGTGGGTTTAAGTAATGTTTTCTCTATTCAGAGAAACGCGGGACTGTTGTGCAAATCAGCAATGTAACGTTAGCGTGGAAAAATAGCGATTTTTAAAAACGCTTCAATTAAGAGCATGGTTGCAAATATATATATGTAAGTTACAGGACTGTGTAGAGCACAAAACAATACTGTCGTAATTTTAAATAAATTATTTAATTCGAAAATACTCTCGGGATGAACTGGCCGCAGTGTGTTCTGGTACCCCTTGGTTTCAAGTAAGCTCGCGAAAATTATTGGTTTTAAGGGTATCTACCCCTTCCCCTTAGCCCTACCCCTCGATCAAAACGAGTATTGGGACAGCCCTTACTCTCACGTGAACGCGCAAAACTAAGGGGAAGGGGTAAGACAGAGAATTGGGATTCACCCTTAGTCTTGCCTTGCCTGTTTCGGTTTGTGTTTCCCCCCCGCCTGGATTATTGCTGTTTAACGTTACCTGGATTATCTCTCTTTGCCTTGCCCTGTTGGATACTGTTCGCCGATCGAAGACCCACGCTTGTCCTAGGAATACTCTTTGTCTTGCCATATATATATATATATATATAATATATACCTGTTTGCCTATGTTTGACCCATGCTTGTTTCCGACCACACCTTTGAATAAAAACCTACAGATGGATCTGAACGCTTCCTCTGTTCTCTCCGTAACATTAACCTAATATGAATGCTAATGATAATCAGAGACTAAATAATGAGCTAAGCAGGAATAAGATGTCTAGGAAGTGATCAAATCTAATATCAATTAAATTATTAAAGGAAAGTCAGTAAGGCAACACTATAGTGACCATTACATAATTTAATTCTGCTCAATACATGTCCTTCAGAGTTGAAAAAAGAGCAGAATTGATCTTGAACAGTATAGGCCTCCCTTGCACCACGAGGTCCACCAGCAGTAGATATGCTCTCCATTGATCCAGTAGTTGGAGCACTGGTATTTAGCCACCTCTCTACTTCCATTGGCTTGAGAAGAAAGTTGTGTAGGAGGCATGCTGACAAAATAAGGCTGTTTATTTTGTTAGGGTGTATGTTGAGCCATGATGTATGATGTTGCCAAAGCATTTTCCACCACATTGCGGGCTCAAGACAATCTGTAGTTGAAGATGCGTTGTTGTGTGAATAAGTCTCAACCAGGGTAAAGCCGCATCAGGTAGGTTTTTTAATGGAATGCTGCATCCCCAACAATGGTGAATGGCATCTTCCCCAAACGCTCTGCTCCTGGTAGCTGCTGATCATCTGGCACCTCCAGCTTTTTTTTGCATCCAAAGCCTACCCAATGGCTGAGCCAGCAAAGACACCCCCATCACTTGACCCTCCATACTCTCCAATATGGACTAGACGGAAGAAATATTCAGCATCGACCACAGCCAATAATACTACAGAGAAGGTTTTTGTGTAATTAAAGTAAAGGCTGCCTGAATGAGGTGGTGCAAAGAGGAGGATGTGCTTCCCATCTATCACTCCTATGCAGTTAGGGAAATTCCACCTATTAGAAAACTTTGAAGCTATATTCCTCCACTCCTGCTCAGTAGATTTTGTTAGGTGTGTATCCATCATGCACCTGTTAATTGAAGCACATGTGTCCTTGATGGCTTTAGCCACTGTGCTCTCCCCCATATGATAGTGGCAGTGGTGGAGGTAACGAATTACAACTACTCACGTTACTGTAATTAAGTAGTTTTTTTTGTGTACTTGTACTTTTTTGAGTATATTTTTAAAGCTGTACATTTACTTGTACTTAAGTACAAATTAAGCAAAATAATCTACTTCATTACAGTTATGTCATAGTTTGTTACTGAGTACGCCCAATTTGAATTGATATTCAAACCTCTGACGGCATTTCAGTAGCCAATAAAGAGATCCGACCGTAAACGGACCAATAAAAGCCCTGATATCTGAACCGGGAAAAGTGGACAGTGAGGGAGCTCAGCGTAACTGGAGTCAAAGTTTGAAGAAACAAACTACATGGTAGTGTTTTCATAAATCTATATTTTGATACCGATACTGAAATATCTGACATGGTTCCATTACTCATTTTCTGCAGTATCTACCGTTTATAGCCTGCCCTACACCAATACAAGCTGTGTCTCGCTCTCTCCTCTCCGACAGCAAGTTTGACATGCATCTGCTCCGCCTCCTGTCAGTTACAGAGTCTGAATCTGAATGTCTACGCTGGATTGCCGGTATTCAGCATAATTTTAATCACTCCCGCGCAAATGTGGCAAGAGCTTTATTGTAACATGAGGACACAGTCATGTAATCGCAGAAAACTGGATGCGAGCACTCAAATAGGCCTACCTTATACAAATGACCTGCCTGTCCTCTCACTCCGATATTGCTTGTGCGCAGACTGTGTGCTATCGCGATCTCTCCATGCTTTTCTTGTAGAAATTATCTTTATCTGCTACATAAAAATTTGTCAAAAGTTATCATTCAGAATATATCCACACCTGACCGATGAAAATGCTACTGGAAATGTTATTGACTGTAAGTAAAATGCACCAGAAAATATTTCAACAATCAAAGATGGATCTTTAATTCCTTTACAATGTAAGTTTATGCTAGAAATGTTTCAGAATAGGATATTTGTATTATTTGTACATATAAATATCCTAGTCTGTCTAACTGCATTACTACATTGTACAGACATTACAGGTCAAAGCCATCTGATGTTCCATTTATCTAAATAACATGGCTCTTATATCACTGCTTGTAAATTTTTTTTGTTATATTTCGAATACCTCAACTGAATTGAGGTAATTTGTTTTAGAATTTTATTACTGGCTGTGTACTTGTCTTTTTTGTAAATTCAGTTCAGTCTGAAATCAAGCTTCTTTGCTGTAAGCTTTTGCAACAAAGTTACCCTATTTTAAAGACGCAAATACACAGAATAAGCAAATGTTTAAGATTGAGATTTTTTGTAATAAATTGATTAATGCTTATATGTAGGCTATGTAAATAAAAGCCTATATTAAAAATCAGCTCATCATATAAATTGAACGTGTCTTTTTTAGAAGAACTTTGATTAAACCACAGTCAAAGCTTGAAAGATTATGAATTGCAATATGACAAGATTTAAAATATGACTATATGTGCATTATACAGTAGTGTTGTAGA
>JAPDDN010000362.1:0-75070 GCA_027422405.1 Ptychobarbus kaznakovi | reverse complement strand
AAGTCAAGTCCAGTCAAGTCAAGTTGAGCTTTATTCTCATTCCGCTACATGTGTGGACATACAGTGGGACGAGATGTCGTGCCTCACAGGACCACGGTGCTACATAAATACAGATATACAACACGAAGTAAAACAGTATAAACTATAACAACTACCTACTGTCAGCTTTGACTATGCATATGCTATATAGAAAAGTGGTTACATTATACATAAAAAAAAAAAAAATACAAAATGTACAACTGTGCAGATGACTTCAAATACTGTACATGTGCAAAAAGAGAGACATTCAAGCAGCTGACTGGGGAACAGTGTAAGGTGATTTGTGGTGCATGAGCCAGTAAACATACATACATTACAGTCATATTTCAGGCTCCTGTAGTGAGCAGAGGAAAGGGTCCTTGCTGTTTGTGCTTGGTCCAGATCCTGGCTTTGCGACTGCATCATCGATCATTGACTTAGGGGCGATGTCTGTGACTTGACACTGTGACTCGTTGGAGTCTAATGACTGGCAGGGCAGAGGCTCACGGACTTGTGTCCAAATCTTTAGGTGCTTAAAGTCTATTAGAGGTTTGAAGCGATTAAGCAGATCTTTCCCAATGAGGAGTGGATATGTGTTGAGTGTTGACACGTATACTGGATGGACGAAGTCCATGGGTCCCACTGTTAGATGAATTGGGGCCACATGTTTCAGTTGTAGGCCCATATGGGAGTATGCTTGGACATTTATTTCGCACTTTTGGAGCTTGAGGGTTCCGTTACTCCTCTTCGTTCTTTCTTGGACTTCTTTGAGAAGTTCTGTAGACATTAGAGTGATGTCGTCTCCCGTATCAAGAAGGGCTTCGACTCTGATGTGTCGTTCGATGATGATGGGGAGGTAAAACTTTCCTGCTATACCTTTTTCAATGAGATCGCCTAGGAGTTGAGGGACTGGAGTTTGGGAGGAAATGTTTAGGATGTCAGAACTGAACTGGTGTTCTTCGGAGGAGTGGCAGACGACTAAGACAGCACTTTCAGGAACTTGAGGGGTTTGATCAGCAGGTGTTTGTTGTACGGTGCTGTGATCTGGAGTATTGGGTGTTGAGTTAGTGTTTAACTCTGTTGCTGGGTTTTCAGGTGGGGTTTCGTGTCCATCTGAAGTTAGGGTGTTTGCTGTACTCTGAGAGTGAGGTGAAGCAGTGCTGTTTTCTGTGGCTGATTTTTCAGCTTGTCGCTGTCTTCTCGTCCAATGACTAGTCAGGCTGAATCTGGTTTCTCTTTCTTTTCCCACTTCCGATTCCTCCTCTTTTTGTTGGAAGAACTCTTCCATCATCATTTCCATCAGCTTTTGTGAGTCGAAGTACTGTGGTGTCTTTTGTTCTTGTGTGGATTCAGTTTGAGCTCGGTCAGTTTGGAATCTTGGTGAATTCTTTCGTCGATTCCTTGGGCTGATTGCTCCAGGGTGAGTTTGTCGCTTTCCCTTGGAGTTTCCATTGAATTCCCATGAGCTTTTCTCTCTTGAGTTTCCAAACGAGCTTGGCTGGTTCCACAATCTCTCCCATTGACTCTCATGAGGCCTTGCTTGGTCCCATGACTTATCCCAGTGTCATCCAGGTGAGCGTTGACGTCCACGCGGTCCATCCCAGCGGTCATACCTCTGTTTAGGTCGGATGCCAGCATGTGAGTATCGTTCTCTGTTGGACGGGGGTGCATTCCACTCTCTGTGTGGCGGCTTAGCACTGTCTTGGTGTTGGGTGCCCTCTAGAGCCAGTCCGTGACTTTGAGTGTTGAAGTCAAGAACTGATGCGGTTCTGGCGCTCTGAGGCCATCTTTTGTTTGCCGTAGGCTTTTTGCACCAAGTCTCGTAACTGCTGAGTGTTCATTGTTCGTGGGCATGCGAGAATGCCAAGATGGTGGCTTATGCCAGGATGAAGGTTCCTCAGGAAGAGAGTTTTAAAGTTCAGTTCATCTTCCATGTCAGATTCATTGCGAGTTCCAAAGTATGCTTGTCTGAGTTGACTGTAGTAAGCTTGAGGAGGTTTGTGACGTCCTTGTCCCGTCTCCAGGGCAGCCACTAAGCCTTGATCAGATTCAGGGTCGACAAACTCTTTAACGAGGGTTTTTTTTTCCGGTCGAGGGTTTTTTTGAAGTTTATCTTTATCCAGTTGCCGGTCAAGGAAATTTTGGCTGTTTGGCTGCTGGGGTTGAATTTGCATGTTTCTGGCGATTCAGGACTGGATCTGCGGCTGGCTGCAGCAGTCGTTTAAAGGAGTTTATCTTTATCCTCAGAAGGCGCTGGTGAATAGGTCTTCCACCCCCTCTGTCTTTTGCTCAGAAAATCAATATTCAGTCCAGGAACAGCTGACACCCGGTCCTGCTTAGCAGGGGTTTGCACATCCTGAAATTAATTTGCAGTGTTTCTGGCGAGCTTGGTTGGTCTGTGGAGGTATGGTTAGGTTCCTCTTGGAAACTTTCATACTCCTCTTTGAAGTAGTCGAGCTGTCGTGTTAGGTGGCTGATCTCTTTTCTTGACTCATCCAGGTGAGTTTCAAGGGCTTTGATTCTGCTGTTTTTGTCCCTGAAGTCAGCCTTTGCCTTCTCCAGTAGCTGCTCTGCATACTGTAGTTTGTCAGCCCGATCAGCGAAGTCCTCTTTGATTTGCTCCATTTCGTGGCTGGTAGCTGCTAGAGTCTCTTTTAGCCTGTTGATCTCGGATCAGCGCTGGGGGAGGGACTTTTGAGGTTGGTGAATATCAATCCTTGCAGAGATAAGAAAAAGGGGCGTAAATGCAGACAGAGAGGCGCCGCTTCCTTAGCTGGCATTTTGTGACTTGTATTGAAAGGTCTCTTCGTGCCGACATGGCATTAAATTAAATTCAAGGCATTAATGTTTGCCCACAGAACCACCTCTGGCTCTGTACCCCTTTACCTAAATTCATTACTTCAGACTTATATGCCCTCTAGAAGCTTGAGTTCTGCAAGTGAACGACGCATTATTGTACCCTCCCAAAGAGGCTCAAAATCAATTTCACAGACTTTTTCATTAACTGTTTCCATCTGGTGGAATGACCTGCCTAACTCAATCCGAGCAGCTGAATCCTTACACATCTTCAAGAAACGGCTAAAACACATCTCATCCATCTTTATTTGACCCTATAACTCTAGCACTCTCTATTCTAATTTTATTTTATCTAATCTTCTTTTTTATTTAAAAACACACACACTCATTTGACCCTCTATCAATTGAATATTTATTTTCTAACTGCTAGCTTTTCTTGTAAAAGTAACACTAGGTTTCTTTTTTCTATATACTATATACTCGTTAACTTAATAAAAAATAAAATAAAAAACGTCCTACGTGTACTGCGTTAGGCTAACCAGGACTTGTAATAGCTGTCACGAATCATCTTGACACCGACTCACCACCAGAGGTCACCTGCTCACCACATTGTCTCTTACACCACACTACTGCTGCACATCACCCACGGACTGCATTACCCATCCACCATTGCACTAATCACACATCTGTCACCAATCACTCATTGCACTGATTACACAGCTGGCTCTGATCACACACTCTACAAAAGCCTTGGACTTCTCCTCTCTCACTGCTGAGTATTGTTTCGCCACATCCAGTCTGTCTGAGCCCTTTTCCGTGTTTATATCTCCCGTTTATTACCTGGACTGTTTATTCGTTTCTGATAGTTTGCTGCCTGCCTTTTTGCCCCTGCCTGCCTTCTGATATCCTCTCTGTCTGCCGCTTGCCCCGACCTTAATTTTGCCCCTGTTGTGAACCTGCCTTACCTACGTTACACCTGTTATCGTAACCGAACTTTGCCTGTCTGACCTCCTCTTGTGTTTATGAATAAAGCTGCACTTGGATCTCAACGTCCCTGACCCCCTCTCATTACAATAGCACTTGCATGTTGTTGCTCTTTTGTTGGTTTTTATTGCTTCTATACTGTCCTCATTTGTAAGTCGCTTTGGATATAAGCATCTGCTAAAGGACTAAATAAAAAAAATAACTAAATAAAAATATCCGGGAACCATACTCTGCCCGGCCACCGCGGGGCAATGAGAAGTAGTAGAACCCGGTCCCGGCGAACTTTCTCTAGGACTCCCGGGAGCAGAGCGATCGGGGGAAATGCATACAGACGAAGCCTTGGCAACGTCTGCACCATTGCGTCCAATCCGAGAGGAGCTGGATGCGTGAGGGAGAACCAGAGTGGAAAGTGAGACGTCTCTCGTGACAAACAGATCTACTTGTATATGGCCAAACTCCTTCCATATCAGCTCCACCACCTCGGGGTGGAGCCTCTATTCCCCGGACCTCAGCGCCTGTCTCGACAGGATATCTGCTCCTATATCGTGGACCCCCAGGATGTAAGCTGCTCGAAGAGACAACAACTTCCCTTGGGACCACAGGAGGATTTGGCAAGCCAGTTTGCAAAGTGGACGTGACCTCAAACCCCCCTGGTGATTTATGTAGGAGCACACCGATGTGTTATCTGAGTGGACAAGCACATGGTGGCCCCTGAGATCTGCTATGAAATTTGTGAGTGCAAAAAATACAGCCAACATCTCCAGACAGTTGATGTGCCATGAGAGATGATGGTCCTTCCACATACCCTGACTTGAGCGTCCCTCTAAGATCGCTCCCCAGTCCGTGAGAGAGGCATCTGTCGTTAACATCTTGTGATGGCATAAAGTTCCCAACACGGGATCCTGGGACAGGAACCAAGGTTTCTTCCACATTACCAAGGCACGTAAGCATTGCCGCGTGACCTTGATCATGCAAAAGGGGTTGCCCCTCAGGTAAAACCCTTTGGTCCTGAGTCACCACTGCAGGGGTCTCATGTACAACAGTCCAAAAGGTATCACGTTGGATGTTGCTGCCATAAGACCTAACAGTCTCTGAAACGGTTTGACAGTGAGTGACTGGCCTAGCCTTATACTTTTCACAGCCAACAGGATGGACTCTATAAGTGCCGAGGACAGGCACGCCTGCATCGACGTTGAGTCCCATGCCATGCCAAGAAAAGGGGTCCTCTGTAGCGGAGAAAGCACACTCTTGTTGGCATTTAGCCGTAACTCCAACTCTTTCATGTGGGCAAAAACGACACCTCGATGCCGAACTACCAACTGATGCGACTGAACTAGAATCAACCAATCGTCGATGTAGCTCATTATGCGAATACCCTGAAGATGAAGAGGCGACAGGGCCGCATCTACGCATTTCGTGAAAGTGCGGGGTAATAATGCTAGTCCGAACGGAAGAACCCAATATTGGTATGCTCCTACTCCAAAAACGAACCTCAGGAACTTCCTGTGACACGGAAGGATGGATATGTGGAAGTATGCGTCCTTGAGTTCTATCATGACAAACCAGTCCTCGGATCTGATCTGTGGGACGATTTGTCTCGAAGTTAACATTTTAAACTTGAGCTGCATGAGTCATTCAGTACTTGAAGATCTAAAATGGGACGCAACCCCACATCCTTCTTTGGAACTATGAAATACCAGCTATAAAACCCGGTTTACCTGTTGGAGTGAGGTACATATTCTATTGCCCCTTTCTCTGAGGCCAGAGGAATAAATAGTAGCATGAATAAGGAAGTTTTTATCTTTTCCCTTAATGTTACTCAGATTTAACCATACATGTCTCTCAGTGGCCACCAGGGCTGCCATAGACCGGCCGATTGTTTTAACCATCTCCTTGGTGGCACTGAGAGACAAATCTGAAATCTGTTCGCAAACTGCGTTGGGACCAATACCTCTGCCCTCATCGAGATCTGCTAATAATTTAGCCTGGTAGGCTTGCAGCAGCGACATAGTGTGTTAGCATGCTGCTGCCTGACCAGCCGCTGAATAAGCCTTTCCCACCAGTGCTGATATTGTTCTCACTGGCTTAGTGCGTAATACCGGGGATTTAGTGGATGAAGATGTTTCAGGGTAGAGATAGCTCACGAGTGTCTCTTCCACCTTAGGCATCTCTCCATAACCGTGCTCATTTTTATTTAATATAGAGGAATAGTCTGATGTTTGTGTATTATAGACTCTATATGAAACCGGTCTATCCCATGGTGTGGAGATCAGGGAAAAACGTCAGTCCCCGGCGTTGAGGTTGTGCGCGAGAAGGCAGGAAGTGTTCGTCAAGTTTACCTTTTGAACGAATGTCCTCCCTCTCTGCTGACTAATCGATACTCAACTTCTCGACCGCTCTTGTTACATCCTCAACCAGCTCCTCGTAAGCACGAGACTGAGGTGGCGAATCCTCAGTATCTCTTGCATTGGCACTAACAACATCAGATAGTTGTTCACACAGAACTTAAGCAATTAGTCCGCCGTCACCCTTCCTCTACACTCTTGGAGGTGCATAGTGAGGCAATCCGATGGGAACGGGAGGGAATACCTGGAGGGGCAAGGGGGCGAAGTCAATCTGTTCCGTTGGCTTATGGGGTTCAGTATGCTGTGCAGGGTGAGTCACATATACGTTCTAGTAGCTCTCCTTCAAGGTCAGAGTTAACTGAACTAAGGGAAATGTTAAAATCGCAACAAGAGCAGTTAAATCAGCTTACCCAAGGTTTTGCTCGTTTGCAGGCCCCCAATTCACGTAATCGATCCCCACGTTATGGTCATGTAATATGTTGGAGATGTCAACGCCCTGGCCATTTTGCTCGGGAGTGCGACGGGGGACCTTCGGCTGGTAGTAGGCAGTCTCGTCCATCATAGCAGTCGGAAAACTAATCCCCACCGAGCTGCAGAGCCACAGCTTGGTTGGGGAGTTATCCGGCTCAAATGTTGTACATTTTACCACTTCGGCATCTCGTTTAGTGTCCTCCTGCCCTCATCTTAATGTACTTATTGGCGGGGTCCAGGTGCCCTGCTTGATAGATACTGGATCTATGGTGTCTACCATTACAGAGAGTTGTTTTCTCCGACATTTTGAGCCATGGGGGCAGGAGCGACTTAAGTCTTGTCAGTGGTTGCAACTTACTGCTGCCAATGGTCTCGTGATTCCTTACATTGGGTATATGGAATTAGACATCGAGCTTTGTGGTAAATTAGTTCCAAATTGTGGCGTGCTGGTTGTCAGGGATCCTCCTGGTAGTTCTGGTTTGTATGTCCCTGGTGTGCTAGGGATGAATGTTCTTAGCCGGTGCTACCAGGAGCTCTTTGGACAACACGGTGTAGCTCTTTTTGATTTACCTGCGGTGTCACAGGCCCCTAGTTCCGTAATGCATGCGTTGCAGCATTTTCGTCAAGTTAATACTCAGTTTTCTGTTGATCGTGCTGGTGTCGTTAGAGTGCGGGGGCATGGGGTGTGTCGTATTCTGGGTGGCATGATGAAGCTCGTAGCAGCAATCAGTTCAGAGTGTTATTCTAGTGGTACTGTGTTATTTGAGCCACCTGAGATGGGTTTACCTGCTGGGTTGCTGGCTTCCCCTGCACTCGTCCAAGTGACCCGGGGCACAGCTTATATACCAGTAGTGAATGTGGGTATTACTGAGGTTGTACTTTATCCTAGGACATCTTTAGGTACCCTGAATGGTGTTTTTGTTGTTAGTTTGCCTGAAGGCATTAGTGAGCTCAGTCACCGCTATGGTAGGTGCTCATACTACTTTGGTAGGCCCTACTGTACGGGAGTAGATTAATTCTGTAGATTTGTCAGTTTTGTCAGGGGAAGAACAAGCTCAGGTTCGGGCCCTGCTTCATAAGTACCACTTTGTGTTTTCAGCCCATGAGGGGTATTTGGGGTGTACTAACCTCCTTTCACAGGATATTCCCCTCTAAGACGATACTCCTGTCAGGCAACGGTATAGGAGGATACCTCCTTCAGAGTATGAGGTAGTGAAAGCGCATATTAACCAACTGCTAGAGTCACAGGTGATCAGAGAGAGCTGCAGTCCATACGCCTCTCCCATTGTCCTGGTTAAAAAGAAGGACGGTAGTCTACGGATGTGTGTAGACTATCGTCAAATAAATTCTAAAACCAGGAAGGATGCCTTCCCCTTGCCTCGTATTGAGGAGTCTCTGGATGTTCTGACAGGGGCCCACTGGTTCGCCACAATGGATTTGGCCAGCAGTTATAACCAGGTCCCTGTCGCAGAGGCTGACCGACCTAAGACTGCTTTTTGTACTCCATTTGGCCTATTTGAGTGGAACAGAATGCCGTTTGGTCTCTGCAACGCTCCCAGCACTTTCCAGCGTCTGATGGAGAGGTTGTTTGGTGACCAACAATGTCAGTTCTTGTTGTTGTATCTGGAAAACATTGTGGTGTTCTCCTCTTCAGTGGCCCAACATTTAGAACGTCTGGAAGTGGTTCTGGGTCGATTAGGGATTGAGGAACTTAAAGCCAAGTTGGAAAAGTGTGCAGGTAGTGGCCCAGTGGCGTATTCTAACTAGTGTTTCTGAGCTGTGCTCTTTTCTAAGCTTCACCAGTTATTACCGCCACTTTGTGTAGGGGTTTGCCAAGTTAGCAGCCCCTCTGCATAAACTGGTGGCTGAACTGGCAGAAGGCAAGTCAAAGAAACATAGAGGACAGAGTTTCGGTGGTGCCTGGACGGAACACTGTTAGAGTAGTTTTGAGGTATTAAAGAGTAAACTTACTTCTGCCCCTGTTCTCGCTTATGCTGACTTCTCCTCTCCTTTTATTTTGGAGGTCGATGCTAGCTACACTGGCTTAGGTGCCGTTATTTCCCAAGAACGAGGAGGAAAGGTGCGGCCTATTGCCTATGCTAGTCGTAGTCTTAGGCCCACTGAGCGCAACATGTCCAATTACAGCTCTATCAAGTTGGAGTACTTGGCGCTCAAGTGGGCCATGGCTGAAAAATTTTGGGAGTATTTGCTAGGGCAAAAATGTGTAGTTTTTACTGATAACAACCCCCTTAGTTATCTTGCGTCAGCAAAGCTTGGGGCTACTGAACAGCATTGGGAAGCACAACTTGCAGCTTTCGATTTTGAGATAAAGTATAGATCGGGGAAAAGTAACCGAAACGCAGATGCTTTGTCGAGGCGGCACCCACCTGATTGCAGTTTGGTGGAGGGTTGGCTTCCGGTCACTGCAGTTCCTCATGCTATGCAGCAAGCGGGAGGTGCAGAGGTTGTTTCTCAAGTCACTCAAGCACTTATTTTAGTTCTGCCTAGCCGTTCTGCTGCCGATTTGTGGTGTTTCAAAAGTGTTTCCTAGCGTAGAAGAACGTAGACAGTTGTCTAAATCCAGTTTAATTCTGCTCCGTCAGTGGGATCGGTTTGTGGAGAGAGCAGGTGTGTTATACCGACGGTGCTTCCTTGTCTGCCTGAAGCCCCTCCTAGGCAGGCATTGAGAGATTAAATCCCAGTGTCTGAGTCTGCACCGCAGTGCGGGTTGACACCCTCTGGGACCGCGATAAAGGTGCCAGCAGCATCAGGACCGTTGTGCTCTGTAGATATGATTCCACCTTCTGTATCTGTTACTGTGCCCACAGGCCCGCCTGTTATTGATGCAACTGCATTGAGAAGGAAAATGAGAGCTAAGGCAGGTCGGCACTGTAAGGGTAATATATAATAAGTGAAACAGGTCAATTTAGCTCAAAGGGAATCATTAATGATTTTTTAGGGAATTTGATCAGACTCACTGTTTCATGGCGATTCACTGAACAAGCCGTATAACAAAATCTGCACTGGATATTAAAATCCCAAAATATAGTGAAAACGTTATTAAATAGCACAGTAACAAAATCGGCAGATTAAGACATTAACTTGTGAGCACAAAACACAAGATACTTCTCTTTTCAATATAAATAAGACTTTATTTATATATATATTTACATTAAGTCTTTTGAGGAAGCTTTTATCCAAAGCGACTTACAATTGGGGAATACATAAAGCGATTAATATTGAAGAGGCAAACAGAGAGGAAGTGCCCCTAACACCAAGTCTCAGGCATTGTTCAAATAAGTACAAGCTAGCAAGAGAAGGAGATAAAGAGAAAGAGAAAGATGAAGATATAGAAAAAGGTAAAGTATTTTTTTTTATGATGAAGTCAAGTAGTGTTAAAAGAGATACGTTTTCAGTTGTTGCTTGAAGATTGACAGGGATTCAGCATTCCGGATGGGGGTAGGAAGATCATTCCACCAGCCAGGAATGGTGAACGAGAATGTTCTGGAGAGTGATTTTGAGCCTCTCTGTGATGGTACCACAAGGCGTCGCTCACTAGGAGATCTCAGACTTTTGGAGGGGATGTAGATTCGTAATAGTGAGTGGAAGTAGGTGGGTGCTGAGCCTGTGGTTGTTCTATATGCAAGCATCAGTGTCTTGAACTGGATGCAAGCTGCAACTGGTAGCCAGTGCAAGGAGACAAAGAGAGGTGTAACAAATGTTTTTTTAGGCTCGTTGAAGACCAGTCGTACCGCTGCATTCTGAATCATTTGTAGAGGTTTGATTGTGTTTGATGGAAGTCCAGCCAGAAGAGCATTGCAGTAGTCCAACCTAGAAATGACAAGGGCCTGGACAAGAAGTTGTGCAGCATGCTCTGTTAGAAAGGGCCTGATCTTTCTGATGTTGTGAAGTGCAAACCTGCAAGATCGAGCAGTCTTTGCAATGTGCTCTTTGAAGGTCTGCTGATCATCAAAGATTACACCAAGATTTCTGACCGAAGCTGATGGGGTAGTTGTTGATGGACCTAACTGAATCGAGAAGTCATGCTGTAGAGTTGGAGTAGCAGGGAAGACAAGAAGCTCAGTCTTTGCCAGGTTGAGCTGTATGTGATGTTCTTTCATCCATGCCGAGATGTCTGCTAAGCAGCCTGAGATCCGTGCAGCTACCGTTGAATCATCTGGTCGAAATGGGAGATAGAGCTGTGTGCCATCAGCGTAGACATGGTAGGAGAAGCCATGCGCCTGTATGATGGGATCCAGTGATGTAGTGTATGTGGAGAAGAGGATGGGTCCAAGAACCGAGCCTTGGGGAACCCCAGTGACCAATTGATGTGCTTTGGATACCTCCCCTCCCAGGCCACCTTGAAAGACCGACCAGTGAGATAGGATTCAAACCAGCGAAGTGGAATCCCAGTGATGTCCAGTGATGAGAGGGTGGACAGGAGGATCTGATGATTGACAGTGTCAAAAACGGCAGACAGATCCAGCAGAATGAGGACTGATGATTTGGAATCGGCTTTTGCAATTCGCAGGGCTTCAGTGACTGAGAGTAGCGCAGTCTCAGTCGAATGGCCACTCCTGAAACCTGACTGTTTAGCATCCAGTTTGTTGTTCTGTGAAAGAAACAATGAGACCTGGTTGAAGACAACTCGTTCGAGTGTTTTTGCTATGAATGGAAGGAGAGAGACAGGTCTGTAGTTTTCTATAAGAGAAGTGTTTAATGTAGGTTTTTTGAGCAGTGGGGTAACCCTAGCCTGCTTGAATGTAGTGGGGAAGATGCCTGTGAGGAGAGATGTGTTGATAATGTGTGTGAGTGTGGGAGAGATTGCTTGGAGAAGGTGCAAGGGGATTGGGTCTAGAAGACATGTTGTAGGATGGCTGGAGAGGAGAAGTTTGGATACTTCCGCCTCAGTGAGGGGACAGAAGGAGAAGATAGGAGTTTGAGCAGTGGATCTAGTTGGTTGGAGGTCCTGTGTGAGTGGAGGTGAAAACTGACTACTGAGTTACTGATTTTAGTTTTGTCTGTAAAGAAAATTGCAAAGCCATCAGCTGTTATTGAAGTGGTGGGAGGTGGTGAAGGGGGACAGAGGAGATAATACAATTTTCTGAAGAGATTACGCATATCTGGAGCACTGTTGATCTTGTTATGGAAATGTGACGATTTGGCAGTGTGGACTTCTGCGGAGAAAGATGAAAGCAACGGCTTCAAGTACCGGAGAAAGATGAAAGCAACGGCTTCAAGTACCTTGGTGTAAATATCTCAGAGGACCTGACTTGGACTGCACACATTCAAACACAGGTCAAGAAAGTCAGGCAAAGACTGCACCATCTGCGACAGCTGAGGAAATTCAGGGTCTCACTAGCTATCCTGAAAAAATTATATTCAGGGGCCATAGAAAGTGTATTGCATCTCATTGTGGCATGGAAATGCCTCAAATCAGGACTGCAAAGCTCTGCAGAGAGTTGTGCGCTTAGCTGAGCGCATCTCATGGTCTGCTCTCCCCTCTCTGCAGGACATCTACCTCAAACGCTGCAAAAGCAGAGCTGCTAAAATAACCAAGGACTCAAATCACCCCGATAACCATCTTTTCATTTTACTGCCATCTGGCAAGCCCTTCAGGAGCATGATGGCAAAAACTGAGAGACTGAGGAGGAGCTTCTTCCCTCAGGCCATCAGGCTCCTAAACTCAAGCTCCTAAACTCAAACTCGGTCAAATAACATTTACAGGACTCAATTGAATAAACTGTAAAACATTCATTACTCTCGATCATCCGCATTGCTGCTATGTGTATATACCCGCTACAACCTGTTTGCACATTCTTCTTGCACATCCCTGTTTATATTATTATTTATTAAGTCCACAGTATACTGTATTGCACATTTTATTTTATTGCACATTTTACTCCTTATTTTTTATTCTTATTTTTATTTTATTTTTACCTATATTTATATATATTCTCTTGTGTTATGTTAATTTTTTTGCACTGTCCATTGAGCGGACCTGTCCTGATTTACATTTCACTACTGATTATATCCTGTATAATTGAGTATGTGACGAATAAAAGAACCTTGAACCTTGAAACTTGAACCTTGAACCTTGATACATACTCAGGTCCGACGGATCGTTTGATTTTTGCCATTTTCTCTCTGCCGCTCGGAGTCTGGTCCGATGTTCACAGAGAACATCAGATAACCAGGGGTTAGAAGGGGCAGTCTGTGCTGGCCTGGAGGAGAGATGACAAATGTCATCTAGACAAGAGGTTAAGGTAGAGCATAAAGTGTCAGTAGCTGCATTCACATCTAGAGATGAGAAATGGGTAGGTGAGGGAAGAGAGGAGGATACTACAGAGGAAAGATGGGAGGGAGAAAGGGAGCATAGGTTTCGTCTAAAAGTATTTTGTCTAAGTTTTCGTCTAAGACATGTAAACTAATCTACACATGAACACAAGCATTCACACATTCACACGTTGCCGAAAGAGAGAAAGTGAGGAAAGGATTAGTTTAAGAGAATGAAAATGGGATATCCCACGTTTACAGCAATATGTGCAATTGCATAGACCTAAACATCCATCAATCACTTATTTAACCCTCGCATTGAGTTTCTCAATGAGGCTAAAATTTATATAAAAAATACACCAGCTCAGCAAGAATCTGGGGTTTGTACTTGCGTAGCTTTTGTGTTTAAGGGATTCCCTTTTGTCATCCGTCTTTGCAGAAAAGGGTTTCTCCGAAGTCGCTGATTGGCTTAGAGTTCAGGAGTCGTTGAAGTGGGCGTTGGCTCTTGGCTGAAGTTGGGGAGTTGTTGGCTGGTTGAAGTTTAGACGGGCGCTCGAGGTCGTACTCTGCGTTGGCAAACTTAACTTAGCACACGAAACTCAACGGAAAGAAAATAAACTAAAGTAAAAGACTAAAAGTATGTAAAGAGACTAGGTGGCTTTTCCAGAGCACATGGCGCTCACAAAGCACAGAAAATGATGACAAAAAGCATGGCTAAAGAGGGTTTCAAGAGAGAAAGTTTTGAGAGTTAGAGAGAGTTTTAGAGCATTTTGAAGAGAGGTTTCAAGAGCTTGTAAGAGAGGTTAGAAGAGGGTGTCCTTAGTATTTAAACTCGGCTTTCGGACACCTCCCAATGGTTGTCTTGACCAATTAGATCCTATCCTGGCTCTGGGTGCTGCTTGTTTCTCCACCAAATCAATAAATCAACTTGTCCTGGTCAGTCACATTGCCCGAATTTTACACTTTTGCAATATATACTTTTGGATGTGATTTCTATAACCAGAATATGATTAATTTGACAGAGAATCAATTGGAAGAAACGTTTCGAGCTAGAATTGTCAAACTCATACATACCAAACATGAATATTAACCCTTAAGGCTTAAGCTATTCAATACTTATTAAAAGCAAGACATACACAATGAGTGATTAAAACAAGGATAGTCAAATATGTGGGTCACATACATAATATGCAGTTATGCATAGAAATGATTAGTTTCATTAAAAATGAAAGTATTTCATTAAAATTAAAGTATTTTAAGATGATTTTAGGAGCATGTGGAAGCAGACAGTCTTTGTGAACCTAGGAATTTCAGTCGGGTTCTTTGTCTTCTAGGTGTGGGTTGGTTGGGGGAAGTCAATCTAAGAAAGTCTGTAGCTGTGATTTCTATCACAGATTTGCATGTGACGGTCACGTGGTGCATCTCTTTGACCATCAGTCTTGATTACATGCCACAAATTTTACAGTCTCCTTCCTGCATTGGACTTATCAATAACTATTATATTGTCTTAATGTTGCAAGCTGTTCTGTGAAAGAGGCTTGCTGCTTGGCTGTATGCAGACAGGCTGGAGCTAGGGATCTGATTTATGACTTCCTGCCGTTGTCTTGTTCTCCTGTTTGTGGAATTTGGCTCCTCATGTTTCAACCATGTTTTGATCGAATCTTGATTTGTGTGATTTCGGTCTCTGATATACTACAGCACGCTAACGTTCAGCGTCTCCCACGGCCAGTGGGTGAGGCGACTAGTGAGGTCATGCCCCCACGTGAGTCTGTTTCAAGTGGGATTTCGGTCCTTTTTAGGCCTTGGAGTTGATTTGTGTGTATGTATAAAGTTTTCTGTACTGGATCGTCGGGGCGAAGATACAAAAGGCAGGGGTAGATGGTGGCAGGGTAGTTGGATCCTCCCTGTATTCACGTTAGCATATTGTTAGCCTATCAGTAGGCATAGGTGGGTTTATAAAGGGCTGATTTGTGTCAGTCGGATGTGTCACTCTCAGGTGCCCCCGCCCCTTTCTGGTACTGGCGTTCGACACTGTGTGCTCGTTAGCAGTGTGGCTAATTTAGTCACGGTTCGCTTTGGTTCGATTTTGTGAGTCTATTGGAAGGGTAAGCATTACAGCAGCGTGATTTAGTGTTTTGTTAGATACCAGTATGTAATATTGATGTTATCGTTCCTGTACCAGTTATAGCCGTATGAGATGTCAATTGGTTAATGTTTGAGTCGTGAGTTTGGTCGGACTGCCTAGCAAGTAGTACAATCATTTTAAGTTGGTTGTTGCTCATGTGATTCTTTTTAACAAAATAATGTATTAATTGAATCAATAAAACAAAATATATGTCTGTACCCATGTCTCTTGCTCGTTTATTCAGTAGAATTGAACCTGTGTTTCCTTGAGTAGCACCTGAGGGTGCGTAGTCTTCCCTGGGTGCAAGTCCCACGGTGGCGTAGTCATCTCTCCAGTGTTGCATTTTCTGTTGTGCAATGCCACTCTGTTACACATGCATGCATGCATACATACAGTACATGCATATATTTACATTTACATTTATGCATTTAGCAGACACTTTTATCCAAAGCGACTTACAGTGTATTTAGGCTATACATTTTTTTTCAGTATTTTTTGTCATATATACATACATACAATCAATATGACAAGGGTGATCCTAAAAATTGATCAGAATAGTTGAAAAAATGCCAAGGGCGATCCTTATCATACTGTAAGCAATTCCTTTCTCTTATTTCGAAAACAAAATGCAAATTAAATAAATACATGAATAAATATATTTTTTTTAAATATGAATTGTAATATTAGATGTAATGTTGTTATTTTACAAACATAAAATAGGTTCATAATGAAGATAAAACATACAGAAATTGCAAAGGACTGTGTGGAACACGTAGTGTGGAAAAAGGCTTAGGACCTCTCTTTTCTGAATCTGGATCCTGATAATCCTTTCAGAATGTTTTTATTGATATTGTCCAGCTCACTGTACATTATCATTAAACACCTGCATCAAAACAACAGACACTCCCACAGAGATTAAAATCACTACATGAATCAAAGAATAATTTTCACTCAAATAATGTTAAAAACAATACAGATATTGCATATCACCAGAAAGAATGAAAAAAAGAAAAAAAGAAGGAGACAGATATAAAGAAATCCTAGTCGTTGCAATAATCTAAATTAAATTGCTGTGCATTTAGGGCATACATGAAAGAGTTTGCAACAACCAAAATTATTCTGAAAGTGAGACAGAAAGCCTAAAACCCTTGAAATCAAAGCACGGAACCCCCTTTAAAGTGTAGTTGTGTCCATTGTTAAAAATGAATAATTATTTAAAGTAAAACTTAAGATAGGGACAGAAGCTGCAGTTTCAGTTGTGAGATCAATCAGAATTCACTGACAGGAAATCTGTGCCTCTGAAATGAGCCCAGAGCCGTAATTTGACTCCATTGTCTCTACAGCTTCTTTAAGCAACACACTTTTCCACCTTTTCACTGCATAAATAGGAATACATGTCATCTACCATCTATTGTGCTTCTTTGAAGCGGTTGCGAAAAGATGAGAAATAAGCTCACTTTGTCGTCTGATGCGCCTTTAAACTTGGCAGAAATACAAACCCTTAGACAACAGTTTAATGTCATTCTACTTGGTTGGTAAGTTTTTTATATTTAACTGCTTTGTATTTGAGTAACACATGAGGTAAAAAAATTTAAATACAAAAATAAACAAGGCCAGCTGGAGAAACCTGCCGATTTAAATATATATTTGGAGATACGTTACTGTCAGTTTTTTTTTTATAGTTTCGAAGATAGTGAAACAAGGAGGTTTAAATAAAGCTTGAAGAACAGTTATATACTCTACTTCTTGGGATGAGTAATATATACTATACACTTGAGTGTGCTTTAAAATAAAAACTGACTCAACATCACTGGAAAATGGTGCTCATCACTGGCATTTAGTGCTGGGATTTCACAGAGTTAAAAAATAACTAGAACTATGAACTTTCACAGAGAACTAGGAAGTGTATTTTAAAGACAGATACAAATTTTGGTTAACACTTCTTCCCTTTTCTCTTAATCTTTTGTTGTTTAATTCTTTACTTGCTTCTTTTAATATACAAACCTTTTTTTAGACTTACTTTAGACAGGAAAGTGGGAGAGACAAATAAATAATAAATAGATGCAAAATATGCATAACTGAGTCAATTTTCAGCATTTACTGCTTGATAGCCATTTGTATTTTTATGATCAGCCTTTTAAAAATAACTAAATAATTAATATTTATAAAAATATTGATTATTAAATAATTTGTTTAGGTAAATACTTCAAATGCAATGATGTTTTACTGGTGAATAAATACAGATATGTAACCACAACAAAACATTTTGTTGCCAAAGAGTGAAAGCAAAGCCTTCCTTTATGCTCTAATGCAAATGCATGAACATTTGCTATTGTTTGTGCCGCATCATGTGTTATTTAGCATCGACTGCAGATAAATAATCCAACTATAAGAAGTGTGCTGTATTCAATTACCCACCTCCCTAAAGCCAGTGCATTAACAAACAAACAGCACAATTAATTACAAATAATGTAACAAACCAAAATAAAAATGTATTTATTGTATTTGCTCAACAAACTAGAGAATGACAATAAAACAATGTATAAATAGTCAACTAATATGCATTTAATGCACATACTTCTTGATTATTATTTTTTTTACATCGTTACAGCATGTACCATAATACATTTTTTATTTTGTTTGGTAAATTCACTGACATATTTAGTTTCAATGCAAATGCATGTTTGAAATATTATTGTTTTTAAGCACCTGGTTTACTGTACATAATGACTTCACCTTAGCATTCCAACAAGGCAACACTGTGATGTCTCACTGTGCTATTGTTTATAATATAATATTATTTCCACTGGAAAAATAGAATAAAATGTCAGCCTTAGCTAACTGTCTTTAAATAAACCTGAAAACATGCTGTTGAGAATATGTTGGAAGCATGCAGCTTTGTTGTGCCTGCCATAGGCATCACATTGACCTAAATGATGAAGTCAATCTGTAACTGTTAAGGATGCCATATTCTTACAGCAGCTCGTCTGGGCTACATGTACAAGTGAGCAATTACTGTTTGCCCTATGGAGAGACTAAAGCATGTGCTTTTTTGCATCTTGAATGCCGATAAAAAGGATTTTATAAATTTTTATTCTAGGGCAAAACCCCACTGTTCATTCTGATCCCTGACCCAGTTCTGTTGCAGCCAATCAGCACAAAGACTCATCATAATTAAGCTGTGACTCTCTTGTAAATTGTAGGTTTAAAACGTTTTTTCTTTGATTTATTTATTTGTTATTATTTTCATAAAATATAATAAATAAAACAAAATTAAAAAAGCTAATTTACACCACAACAAGAAGGGTTCACGTGCAAAATTGATCAATTCCAAATCAAGTAAACAAGCCTGAGTCATCAAACCCTCTAAAAATGTATAAATAAAAACCTGGACCAGAACTTAAACGGTGGCTGATAAAATACTGCAATCAAAATTTTATAAAGAGAAACAGTCAGAAACAAGCCATTTATAGTTTTTGTATGAGAGCTTATTAGCAAATTATGATACATTTGTAATAAAAAATACTAGTGAAAAAATAATAGTGATTGACTGAATATTTGATTAGCCCTCTCATGGCATTTTCCAAGGAGGATGTTTAAAACAAATGATACATTTTGGGTTTCATAAGACTTAATATATTGGAAGTCATAAAAGTCAAAACCCTTCAATGCTAAGCATGTTTTTGAGCTGTGAAACACAAGGGTTAAATCGTATCATTCCACTGTGATCAGGAATAAAGGATATGCTGCAGACTCCATTTGTGGTTAATTTAACCTGCATTTCCTTCTTCTTTTTGTCTTTGACATCACCTCTTTAAATATTTATAACAACGTGGCAATTTACATAAAGTCTAAACCTGCCGATTACACTTATTACAGCAGATGCTGACCTATATTAGCCCACAGGGCTCCACCCCCACACACAAACAGGAAGTGCAAGTTGTCCCTTTTCAACACAGATGTATCACACTGAGTTTGAGGAAACACAGTGTATATATATATATATATATATATTACTTATTGTACTCTGCCATAGGGTATAGTTCAGTCAGGTAGATTTTTAAATGTTTTTGAAAGAAGTTTGAAATGCTCTCCAATGGTGCATTTATTTAATCAAAAATTCAAAACTGTAAAGCCAAAGCTGAATTTTTTGCAGCTATTCTTCCAAGTCTTCATATGATCCCTCAGAAATAATTTGAATAAGCTGATTTGGTGCTAAAGAAACATTTCTTATTATCTAGTTTTAAAACCATTTTTTTGTGGATAAACTTTTTTTTCTCCTCTCTCTTAAGATTCTTTGATGAATGGAAATTTCTAAAGAACAACACTTATTTGTAATAGACATATTTTGTAAATCTTAACTTAACTTTTGAACATTAATGTATTTAAAACAGAAATCACACACTAAATTAGCCATTACACACTTTAGCTTTAGCCATCGTCAACTAGCCATGTTGTTGAAATGGAATTGCAAGCACATAATCATTGAATGTGTGTAAGTCAGCATCATTTTATTGAGCTGCGTTTACACAAATAAATAAACTATAGAAATGTATACAGCTAACAAATTCCAAATGTAAAATCATACACATTTACAATCTCGATTTCATTTAACAATGCAGAATGTATAAACCATGTCTTCAGAGCATGTGCACAACAGGATGCCAAATAACAAGCAAACAGCAGGTTTGAGCTTTACAGCACCACTGTATGAGGCCATAAGGCAGTGATTTGCATTTAAATTGAGACATTAACATTAAATAATTTAATGTCTCTGTTGACTTTAATAGGCCATTCATTCATCAGGCTATTATTAGACGGAAGGTGCAGGTAAACCTGACTCACTGAATGACTTTGTCAGCGTTACGGGACGTGAATGAGAAATGTGTTGTATTGAAGACTTTGTACGTCAAACACCGACATCATGCTGGTGTTAAGTGACATCACGATGCTGCTGAAATGAATTTTCTTTTTTTTTTATCCCAAACCCTCTGGTTATTTTTCCCCTCTGCATACAAGGCTCTTGACAACAGGAATTGGTAATGAAAGAGAAGAACAGCCAAGAGGCATCCTTTCTCCCTTGCCTTTTCCTACCTCATGGGCTTCTCTTTTTATTTTTTATTTTCTCTTTGTGCATGTGTCAAGCTGTCAGGCAGAATAATATCAGCGTTTAACACTAAGGTGTGTGCATACGAATGCCCTGATGCTGTTCGAGAAACAATAGTGGAATTCGTTATGACCTATAATTGCCTGTGACTCTGGGACACCAGTGTGTTTTGGCAAGGATGGCCTTTCCTTATAGGCTTCATGCACAACGCTAGAGAGACAGATGCTACGAGTTGTATTGGCGGCGGCGGCTGCTCCTATAGAGTTTTTTTTCCGAGGCAAAACAAAACATAAAAACAAAGAAAGAATAAATAAATAAAAATCAGCAGCGCTCGCCGAGCAGTGAGTCACACACTTTTGCGGATCTCAATAAATCCATTGTACTGCATGTGTTTTTCATAAAGTCAGTGTAGTGATTCATGTGAATTTCTGTGCCTACCCAAATATCCTGGTCTAAAGTGCTGATGCATTCTGGGTAACGTCACGGGTCACACCTCACACAGCAGCCTAGAATTGAATCTTGTTTATTTCATAGCGTTATCAGCAGATACAGATGCTAAAACAATGTAACACAAGCTAACAAACGGCAGAGGAGTCGTGCAGGTCTATTCACGGAACACCATTATTCACTGCCAGTGGCCTCTAAAATTAACTTTACGCTAACAGGAGAGAGCAAACAGAGATAATACATCAAGCAGGAGTGGATAGAGTGATGCAGGATGGATTGGCAGATGGATGAATAGAAACAGGGGAGGAGAGCCAGACTCTGAGCTGGCACAGGTGTTTATCAGTGATGACAAGCGAAGGTCGAAGGAAGGAATGAATCATTGTACTTACAGCCTCCCTTCTGCCGACTAGGACACATTTTTATAATGCTCAGAAAACATAAAATTTCTCAAATATACTACCATTCAAAAGTTTAATGTCTTTCTTTCTTTTTTCTTTCTTTCTTTCTTTATTTCTTTCTTTCTTTCTTTCTTTCTTTCTTTCTTTCTTTCTTTCTTTCTTTCTTTCTTTCTTTCTTTCTTAAAAAAATTAAGCTTTTATTCAGCAATGACTTAAAAGTGATAGTGGTTTATTAAAAGTGACTGTAAAGACATCTATAATGTTCCAAAAGATCTATATTGCAAACAAATGCTGTTTTTGATCTTTATATTCATCAAAGAATCCTGCAAAAGTATCAGTTTCCACTAAAATATTAAGCAGTACAACTGTTTTCGACATTGATAATAATACAAAATGTTTGTTGAGCATCAAATCAGTATATTAGAATGATTCCTGAAGGATCACATGACACTGAAGACTGCATAATGGCTGCAAAAAAGCTATATGATAACTGAAAAATCAGACTGAAATTTTACATAAAAAATGATAATTTGATCGAACTTCGTTTTTTATGTTATTTAAAACATTTTGAGGGATACATTGTGTCATATGCTTGCCACCATATAAACTACTCATAAAATATGGAAAGAGAAGCAGGAATGTGGATGCAAAAGAATATTGTACATTGTAACATTCAGTTTAAACCCAACAGAAAAAACCTTCATAAAATCAGTGAATCTAATATATTTTAAAAATGCTGATTCATGACATGTACAATAATGATTAGGATATTTGTAGTTTGATAAAAACAAATACAGTTTGATTGACTTGCAGGCACGCCCACAATGAATCTTCATCCACAAACGTGCGTAGAAAGCTCAGCATTAATCTAATTTATTAAATATTGTGGCTAATTTGATTATGCATTAATCTCATTTATTAAATATTGTGGCTAATTTGATTATGCTTTCACCACATGCGCTGAACACATCACTCTGATCGAAAGATTTGACCATATTTAAATCACTTTGCACAAAATCTGCACAGACAATGCAAAACGTCAGCATATTCCAAAGCCTGAGGAAAGGTAGCATGTCAACTGAAACAAACTGGAAATATAATATGTAGGTGTATAATGTACGTGTCAGATTGTTTGGAAATTTAATGCGTGTTTTTCAAGCATGCACATTTTTATCTAATTCATCAGAATTCTCTAATACATACTGTTACCCTTTTCTTATGTTTCTAAAGGCATAGTAAAAAGAAACATGTAAGTTCTTCACTACTTTACATTGCAGTAAAGTGTCATTTCTTAAGTGTTTTGTCACATGAAATTATATTACAAAATATTCACAAAAATGTGAGGGGTGTACTCACTTCTGTGATATACTGTATATATAAAATGCATTTCATGGTGAACGCAGTAGGCAGTATAAGCATACATAAGCATGCCATTCCCATATCTGCGCTCGCACTCGCGCCAGCCCTCACCTCATGTTTGCGGCTGAATACAAATGATCATAATTAATGGACAACTAGTCTATACCCGGGAAAAGCCATCAGCAGTCTGGTGCAGAGAAAAGAAGAATAAAAAATAAAAGCTCAAGATGAAGCCCGTGCGTCACTTTCAGGTAACTTACAGGCTGTTGACGTTAATGTTAATATAACAATTTCACCACCACCGGCACCGCATCTGCCTTAATATTCTAGTTTCCATGACTTAAAATGCATTAAATAAAATCAATGAGGCAATAATGGTTGGTTAATTAATAATAATCATATGTTTAATTGAATAACACTGTTAACATTCATAATTTAATACAAAATAAACAATTTATGTACATTAAATAGTATTACAAATGCCTGCAAAGGGTGCCAAAGGCCTGATAATTGCTGTTGTTACACTTACAGGATGATCAAATCCTTGTTTTATAATGACATTTAATTAAAATATCCACTTAATCTTCCATTTTTGGCCACCTTTTTGTGATAGAAATGCTACAGCCTCTTTAATGTGGACATCACAAACATTGTGGCCTTTCACAACCATTGTGAATGGCCATTGTGTGGCCATTCACAACCATTGTGCTACAGCCTCTTTAATGTGGACACCACAACCACAACCATCCCAACCAATGAAGCTCGTGATGGCGCCGCAGATGGCAGCTACTGTGCTTTGCTCTCCAGTGTTTGTACTGTTTTTGTTTGTTTTTCCTGTTTTATGTTTCTCCAGCACAATCAGCTTTTCCAGGGATGAACTGCTGAACATTCGGCAGAACACACCACAAAATCTTTTACCGTTTTTTGATTACTCGGATGCTTTGCTGGACATTATAGTTGGCGGAGCTGCGGTGTTGTTTAGACGCTACAGGTCGCGCAGATGGGGGAAGCGAGCCGGCGCGCTTGTGAAGCTTCGTCAGCGCGGATTAAGAACGCCATTGCCTAGCATCCATCTCGCGAATCTCCGCTCTCTACCCAACAAAACGAACGAACTTCTCCTGCTCTCCCGGACAAATAAGGATTTCTCAAACTCTGCTGCTCTGTGTTTCACGGAAACCTGGCTGAAGGATACCATACCGGACAGCGCGTTACATCTTCCCAACTTCCAGCTGATCAGAGAAGATCGCGAGGCAGAATCAACGGGGAAATCGTGCGGCGGCAGGACGTGCTTCTGCATCAATGAGAGGTGGTGTACAGATGTAACTGTGTTAAAGAAGATGTGCTGTTATGATCTAGAAACGCTCTTCATTAACTGTAAGCCGTTCTATTCGCCGCGGGAGTTCTGTTCGTTCATTCTCGTGAGTGTGTACATTCCACCGCACGCGAACGCCAGATCAGCTTTACAGAAACTCGCTGATCTGATCACAGAGACTGAGCAACAACACCCGGATTCTGTTTTAATCATTCTCGGTGACTTTAATAAAGCAAATCTTTCACGCGAACTGCCAAAATACAGACAGCACATCACATGTCCCACCAGAGACAGTAATATATTGGATCACTGTTACACAGCGATACAGGATGCATATCACTCTGTCCCTCGAGCAGCTTTGGGACTATCTGATCACTGTTTAGTTCATCTTATACCAACCTACAGGCAGAAACTCAAATCTGAAAAACCTGTATTAAAAACTGTTAAAAGATGGACTGCTGAAGCAGAGCAAGATTTAAAAGCTTGTTTTGACCTCACTGATTGGAGTGTTTTTGAAGCTGCTGCCACCGATTTGGACGAACTCACAGAGACTGTAACATCATATATCAGTTTCTGTGAAGATATGTGTATTCCTACCAGGACTCGTTTAACCTACAACAACGACAAACCATGGTTCACAGCAAAACTCAGACAGCTCCGTCAGGCCAAAGAAGATGCTTACAGGATGGGGGATGAAGTCTTATATAAACAGGCCAAATACACACTGGAAAAGGAGATCAGGGTGGCTAAGAGGAATTATTCTGACAAGCTAAGGATTCAGTTCTCTTCCAGTGATTCTGCTTCAGTGTGGAAAGGTATGAAAGACTTTACAAATTACAAGACACCATCCCCCAGCACTGTAGAGAATCAACAACTAGCAGACGATTTGAATGTCTTTTGCTGCAGGTTTGAAAAAACACCCCACACCCGCCCTGAACACCTCTCCACACAACCATTAACACCTCCAGCAACCCCCCTCTCCCCACACCTGCACTGATAATAAGTGAAGATGAAGTGCGGCAGGTCTTCATAAAGAACAAAAGAAGGAAAGCACCAGGCCCAGACGGTGTGTCACCAGCCTGCCTTAAATCCTGTGCTGACCAGCTAGCCCCCATTTTCACACTGATCTTCAACAGATCACTGGAGCTGTGCGAAGTCCCCTCATGCTTCAAATGCTCCACCATCATCCCTGTCCCAAAGAAACCCAAAATTACTGGACTTAATGACTACAGACCTGTGGCTCTAACGTCTGTGGTCATGAAATCATTTGAAAGACTGGTTTTGGCTTATCTGAAGGCCTCCACTGGACCCTTACTGGACCCCCTGCAGTTTGCCTACAGAGCAAACAGGTCTGTGGATGATGCAGTTAACATGGGACTGCACTTCACCCTGCAGCATCTGGACAGACCAGGGACTTATGTGAGGATCCTGTTTGTAGACTTCAGCTCTGCTTTTAACACCATCATCCCGGACACCCTTCAGAATAAACTGACACAGCTCTCCGTCCCTACCTCCGTCTGTAAGTGGATCAACAGCTTCCTGACAGACAGGCAGCAGCTTGTGAGGCTGGGAAAATTATCATCCAGCACCCGCACCACCAGCACTGGAGCCCCTCAGGGCTGCGTTCTCTCCCCACTGCTCTTCTCCCTCTACACGAATGACTGCACATCTAAAGACCCCTCTGTCAAGCTCCTGATGTTTGCAGACGACACCACACTGATCGGCCTCATTCAGTACGGTAACGAGTCTGCCTACAGACAGGAGGTTAAGGAGCTGGCTGTCTGGTGCAGTCTTAACAACCTGGAGCTTAACACGCTCAAAACAGTGGAGATGATCGTGGACTTCAGGAGAAACCCCCCTGCTCTCCCCCACTCACCATCATGAACAGCACGGTGACTGCAGTGGAGTCATTCAGGTTCCTGGGCACCACCATCTCCCAGGACCTGAAGTGGGACATTCACATAGACTCCATTGTGAGAAAGGCCCAGCAGAGGTTGTACTTCCTTCGCCAGCTGAGGAAGTTCAACCTACCACAGGATCTGCTGAAACAGTTCTATTCTGCCATCATCGAATCCGTCCTCTGCACATCATTAACTGTCTGGTTCAGCTCAGCTACCAAATCTGACCTCAGAAGACTACGGAGGGTAGTCCGGACTGCTGAGCGAATCGTTGGTACAACCCTCCCTACTCTCCAAGAACTGTACTTATCCAGAGTGAGCAAAAGGGCTGGCAAAATCACTCTGGACCCCGCACATCCAGCACACTCCCTCTTTGAACTGCTGCCATCTGGTCGACGCTACAGAGCTCTGAGCACCAGAACGAACAGACACAGGAACAGTTTCTTCCCCCAAGCAATCCATCTCATGAACACCTGACATTAACGTGGAACACACAACACTATTTTACAACTATTTATTCACCACACATACATATATAATATTTTTTATTTAATTTTTTTCCATTTCAAATTTGCACGTCAGACCTGTACACACATGAATGTCTGTATTGCATAGTGTTTTTGCAATTTTGCACATTGCCTATTTGTATATTTGTATATTGTTATTTTGTTGTCTGTGTCCTGTCCCGTTGCTGTCATTCTGTTGCACTGTGGAGCTTTGTCACTATAACAAATTCCTCGTATGTGTAAACATACCTGGCCAATAAAGCTCATTCTGATTCTGATTCTGATTACCAAAATTAACCGTGGTTTTATCGTAGTAAAACTGCTTAATTTTCTTTTGTGTGATTTCTGAATGCTTGAGAGAATAAAATAAATCAGACAACTGTAAATCATAGCCATAGGTAACCCTCTAGCAACAACTGTAATTTTTTTTTTTAAATTGTATTACAATTTATTTATTTGCTTTTATATTTTATTACAGTTCTAGTTTGATCCCATATTGTAGGTGTTATTATTTTATTTTTTTTACTTCCGTAATATATGAGGGAGGGGGCACAACAATACGTTTCTGCTTAAGGCACATTTGGCCAGCAGCGCCCTGACTTTAATTATAACACTAGTAAACTTTGAGTACAGTTTACATCAAAGTGTTTAGCTTTTACTGCAACTATACTAAACGTTTGCTAATTAAATACTTTTAATTAGACAGTTAATTAAAAAATATTAGTACACTTTGAAGTATATTCTCAGTAAACTACTAATTTAGTAGTTTTATACCACTTAAGTTTTCTTTAAGTGAACTTTACATTATACTTTAAGTATACTACTGTGTCCCTATTTAGGTATTAATTTATATATATTTTGTTACATGAAATCTGAACGTACAAAACATCAAAATACAAATCTGCTTGTAAACAAAAACATTTTATTATAGCTCCATGCATTCCCTTTTTAAACACTTGAATGTGGGTAAGTTTCAGAAATTAAAAATAAACAAATAAACAAAATATTTAAGAAAAAGCTGAAAATAAACTATGATTTGTTTTCAGAATGATAATCAAAACATAGATGGAGTTGATCAGCACCCCAAAGCTTGACAGTCATTATTCATTGGTGACATTTTACTCCATAAAGTTACACAGTTTTGATGCTGTTTAATGATCATTAGGGACGAGCACCGATGGTGCAGAGGACCCTATTGAATCTGTGTTGTTTATTATTATTATTATTATTATTATTATTATTATTATTATTATTAGGGACCGAGCACCGATGGTGCAGAGGACCCTATTGAATCTGTGTTGTTTATTAGGGACCGAGCACCGATGGTGCGAGGACCCTATTGTATCTGCTTTGTTTATTATTAGGGACCGAGCACCGATGGTGCAGAGGACCCTATTGAATCTGTGTTGTTTATTATTATTATTATTATAATTATTATTATAATTATTATTATTATTATTATTCTCCAAACTTAATCGCATTTTAGAGGGCCTAAACATGCTCGAAAAGTGAGGAAACTTTGCACATGCATCAGAACTGGTGAAAATTTACGTCTGATATGGGTTTCAGGAGTAGGTGTGGCAAAATTGCTCGACAGCGCCACCTATAAATATTCAGCGGAGTGCGCCTCGAGCTACGTTTCACGTACATGTATGAAAATCGGTACACTCATGTAACTTAACAATACCTACAAAAAAGTCTCAAGGTACGAAATCAGAAACCCAACAGAAAGTCGGCTATTTTGAATTTTCTCATCATATTTTGTATCATTTTTGCCATTTTCAGGTGTCATACTTTAACGAACTCCTCCCAGAGATTTATCCAGATGAACACCAAAATTGGTAATTGTAATCTAAAGCCCTTTGTGACGTTAAATTGCGAAGATCTAGAGTTTTCATCAGAGGGCGTGTCCGTGGCGTCCTGTCAAATTTCGATGTTTCGCCATGAAATAGGAAGTTGTTATAACTCAGGCATGCAATGTCCGATCTGCACCAAACTTCACATGTTTGATAAGACTCCTGACCTGAAGAGATCTACATGACCATATTCATATAAATTCATAGCGCCACCTGCTGGCAACAGGAAGTGATATGCATTACTCTTTAACTAACTCCTCCTAGAGATTTAATGACATCAACATAATATTTAGGTCAGTCTAACCTAAAGGCCTTAGTGATGTTAAATTGCAAAGAACTTGAGTTTTCGCTAATGTTTTCGTCCATGGCGGCATCACAAATTTCGATGTCTCGCCATGGGAATAAAAGTTGTTGTATCTCAGCCATACAATGTCCGATCTGCCCCAGACTTCACACGTTCGATAAGAATCCAGGCCTGGACACATCTAAATACGAATATTCCATTATAATTAGAGCGCCACCTGCTGGCAACAGGAAATTACTTATTTTACACTATCTTAAACATGCAATGTCCAATCTGCACCAAACTTCACCTATTTGGTAAGAGTCCCGGCCTGAAAACATCTAAAGGCCAAAATTCAGATATAATCATAGCGCCACCTGTTGACAACAGGATATATCATGCTTTACACTAACTCAAAACACCATGTTCAATCTGCACCAAAATTCATATGTTTGATAAAATTACTGGTCTGATGATATCTACACGATAATGTTTAGTTAAAGACATAGCGCCTCCTGCTGGCAACAGGAAATTACTTGTTTTACACTAACTTAAGCATTCAATCTCCAATTTGCACCAAACTTCACATATTTGGTAAGAGTCCTGGCCTGAAGACATCTAAAGGCCAATATTCAGATGTTATCATAGCGCCACCTGTTGACAACAGGATGTGTCAGGCTTTACACTAACTCATACATACTATATTCAATCTGCACCAAACTTCATATGTTTGATAAAAGTGCTAGCCTGAAGACATCTACATGTTAATGTTCATTTATGGACAGAGCGCCACCAGCTGGCAGCAGGTTTGGCACTTATAAATGACTTTGACATATTCCTCTATATTTACCTTTCTAAATGCATATTGCTCACCGTTCCCTGTCTTTCTGAAGCCACCGGTCGGCGGTGAGCCGTGTGCGAGGTCCCTTCCATCGCTGCTTGCAGCTTTAATTATTATTATTATTATTCTCCCAAATGAATCACATTGTTGAGAAACTAAACATGCTTGAATCGTCATGAAACTTTGCACAAACATCAGAACTGGTGAAAATTTACATCTGATATGGGTTTCAGAAGGTGTGGCAAAATGGCTCGACAGCGCCACCTATAAATATTCAGCGGAGTGCGCCTCGAGCTACATTTCACGTACATGTACGAAAATCAGTACACTCATGTAACTTAAGAATACCTACAAAAAAGTATCTAGGTACGAAATCAGAAACCCAACAGGAAGTCGGCTATTTTTAATTTTCTCATCATATTTTGTGTCATTTTTGCGATTTTCAGGTGTCATACTTTAACAAACTCCTCCCAGAGATATTTCAGATGAACACCAAAATTGGTCATTGTAATCTAAAGCCCTTTGTGACGTTAAATTGCGAAGATCTAGAGTTTTCATCGGAGGGCGTGTCCGTGGCGTCCTGTCAAATTTTGATGTTTCGCCATGAAACAGGAAGTTATTATATCCCAGGCATATAATGTCCGATCTGCACCAAACTTCACATGTTTGATAAGAATCCTGACCGGAAGAGATCTAAGTGACCATATTCAGTTAGAGTCATAGCGCCACCTGCTGGCAACAGGAAGTGATATGTTTTACTCTGTAACTAACTCCTCCTAGAGATTTAATGACATCAACATAATATTTAGGTCAGTCTAATCTAAAGGCCTTTGTGATGTTAAATTGCGAAGAGCTTGAGTTTTCGCTAATGAGCGTGTCCAATGGCGGCGTGACAAAATTTGATGTCTCGCCAAGGGAATAGAAGCTGTTGTTACTCAGCCATAATATGTCCGATCTGCCCCAAACTTCACATATTTGGTAAGAGTCCTGGCATGAAGACATCTAAAGGCCAATATTCAGATGTAATCATTGCGCCACCTGCTGGCTACAGGAAATTACTTGTTTTACACTAACTTGAACATGCAATGTCCAGTCTGCACCAAACTTCACATATTTGGTAAGAGTCCTGTTCTGAAGACATCTAAAGGCCAATATTCAGATGTAATCATAGCGCCACCTGTTGACAACAGGATATGCCAGGCTTTACACTAACTCAAACATACCATGTTCAATCTGCACCAAACTTCATAAGTTTGATAAAAGTATTGGTCTGAAGACATCTACATGCCAATGTTTAGTTATAGACATAGCGCCACCTGGTGGCTAAAGGAAATTACTTGTTTTACACCAACTTAAACATGCATTATCCAATCTGCACCAAACTTCACATATTTGGCAAGAGTCCTGGCCTGAAGACATCTAAAGGCCAATATTCAGATGTAATCATAGCGCCACCTGTTTACAACAGGATGTTTCAGGCTTTACACTAACTCAAACATACTATGTTCAATCTGCACCAAACTTCATATGTTTGATAAAAGTGCTAGCCTGAAGACATCTACATGTTAATGTTTAGTTATGGACATAGCGCCACCAGCTGGCAGCAGGTTTGACACATATAAATGACTATGACACATTCCTCTATATTTAACTTTTTAAATGCATATTGCTCACCATTCCCTGTCTTTCTGAAGCCACCGGTTGGCGGTGCCGGGTGCGAGGTCCCTTCCATCGCTGCTTGCAGCTTTAATTATTATTATTATTATTATTAGGGACCGAGCACCGATGGTGCAAAGGACCCTATTGAATCTGTGTTGTTTATTATTATTATTATTAGGGACCGAGCACCGATGGTGCGAGGACCCTATTGAATCTGCTCCGTTTATTATTAGGGACCGAGCACCGATGGTGCAGAGGACCCTATTGAATCTGTGTTGTTTATTATTATTATTATTATAATTATTATTAGGGACCGAGCACCGATGGTGCAGAGGACCCTATTGAATCTGTGTTGTTTATTATTATTATTATTATTATTCTCCAAACTTAATCGCATTTTTGAGGGCCTAAACATGCTCGAAAAGTCAGCAAACTTTGCACACGCATCAGAACTGGTGAAAATTTACATCTGATATGGGTTTCAGAAGTAGGTGTGGCAAAATGGCTCGACAGCGCCACCTATAAATTTTTAGCGGAGTGCGCCTCGAGCTACGTTTCACGTACATGTACGAAAATCGGTACACTCATGTAACATAACAATACATACAAAAAAGTATTTTTTTGAATTTTCTCGTCATATTTTGTGTCATTTTTGCCATTTTCAGGTGTCATACTTTAACGAACTCCTCCCAGAGATTTATCCAGATGAACACCAAAATTGGTCATTGTAATCTAAAGCCCTTTGTGACGTTAAATTGCGAAGAACTAGCGTTTTCATCGGAGGGCGTGTCCGTGGCATCCTGTCAAATTTCGATGATTCGCCATGAAAAAGGAAGTTGTTATAACTCAGGCATATAATGTCCGATCTGCACCAAACTTCACATGTTTGATAAGACTCCTGACCTGAAGAGATCTAAGTGACCATATTCATATAAATTCATAGCGCCACCTGCTGGCAACAGGAAGTGACATGTTTTACTCTGTGACTAACTCCTCCTAGAGATTTAATGACATCAACATAATAGTTAGGTCAGTCTAATCTAAAGGCCTTTGTGATGTTAAATTGCGAAGATCTAGAGTTTTCGCTAATGGGCGTGTCCATGGCGGCGTGACAAAATTCGATGTCTCGCCATGGGATTAAAAGTTGTTGTAACTCAGCCATACAATGTCCGATCTGCCCCAGACTTCACACGTTCAATAAGAATCCAGGCCTGAACACATCTAAATACGAATATTCCATTATAATCAGAGCGCCACCTGCTGGCTACAGGAAATTACTTGTTTTACACTATCTTAAACATGCAATGTCCAATCTGCACCAAACTTCACATATTTGGTAAGAGTCCTGGCCTGAAAACATCTAAAGGCCAAAATTCAGATGTAATCATAGCGCCACCTGTTGACAACAGGATATATCATGCTTTACACTAACTCAAACATACCATGTTCAATCTGCACCAAAATTCATATGTTTGATAAAAGTACTGGTCTGATTATATCTACACGATAATGTTCAGTTAAAGACATAGCGCCACCTGCTGGCAACAGGAAATTACTTGTTTTACACTAACTTAAGCATTCAATGTCCAATCTGCACCAAATTTCATACATTTGGTAAGAGTGCTGGACAGAAGACATCTAAAGGCCAATATTCAGATGTTATCATAGCGCCACCTGTTGACAACAGGATGTGTCAGGCTTTACACTAACTCATACATACTATGTTCAATCTGCACCAAACTTCATATGTTTGATAAAAGTGCTAGCCTGAAGACATCTACATGTTAATGTTCAGTTATAGACATAGCGCCACCAGCTGGCAGCAGGTTTGGCACATCTAAATGACTATGACACATTCCTCTATATTTACCTTTTTAAATGCATATTGCTCACCGTTCCCTGTCTTTCTGAAGCCACCGGTAGGCGGTGAGCCGTGTGCGAGGTCCCTTCCATCGCTGCTTGCAGCTTTAATTATTATTATTATTCTTCTTCTCCAAACTTAATCGCATTTTTGAGGGCCTAAACATGCTCGAAAAGTCAGGAAACTTTGCACACGCATCAGAACTGGTGAAAATTTACGTCTGATATGGGTTTCAGAAGTAGGTGTGGCAAAATGGCTCGACAGCGCCACCTATAAATTTTCAGCGGAGTGCGCCTCGAGCTACGTTTCACGTACATGTATGAAAATCGGTACACTCATGTAACATAACAATACATACAAAAACGTCTCCTGGTACGAAATCAGAAACCAAACAGGAAGTCGGCTATTTTGAATTTTCTCGTCATATTTTGTGTCATTTTTGCCATTTTCAGGTGTCATACTTTAACAAACTCCTCCCAGAGATTTATCCAGATGAACACCAAAATTGGTCATTGTAATCTAAAGCCCTTTGTGACGTTAAATTGCGAAGATCTAGAGTTTTCATCGGAGGGCGTGTCCGTGGCATCCTGTCAAATTTCGATGATTCGCCATGAAACAGGAAGTTGTTATAACTCAGGCATATAATGTCCGATCTGCACCAAACTTCACATGTTTGATAAGACTCCTGACCTGAAGAGATCTAAATGACCATATTCATATAAATGCATAGCGCCACCTGCTGGCAACAGGAAGTTACATGTTTTACTCTGTGACTAACTCCTCCTAGAGATTTAATGACATCAACACATCATTTGGTCAGTCTAACCTAAAGGCCTTTGTGATGTTAAATTGCGAAGATCTAGAGTTTTCGTTAAAGGGCATGTCCTTGGCGGCATCACAGATTTCGATGTCTCGCCATGGGAATAAAAGTTGTTGTAACTCAGCCATACAATGTCCGATCTGCCCCAGACTTCACACGTTCGATTAGAATCCAGGCCTGAACACATCTAAATACGAATATTCCATTATAATCAGAGTGCCACCTGCTGGCTACAGGAAATGACTTGTTTTACACTATCTTAAACATGCAATGTCCAATCTGCACCAAACTTCACATATTTGATAAGACTCCTGACCTGAAGAGATCTAAGTGACCATATTCATATAAATTCATAGCGCCACCTGCTGGCAACAGGAAGTGATATGTTTTACTCTGTAACTAACTCCTTCTAGAGATTTAATGACATCAACATAATATTTAGGTCAGCCTAATAGAAAGGCCTTTATTGATGTTAAATTGCGAAGAGATTGAGTTTTCGCTAATGGGCGTGTCAATGGCGGCGTGACAAAATTTGATGTCTCGCCATGGGAATAGAAGCTGTTGTTACTCAGTTATAAAATGTCCGATCTGTCCCAAACTTCACACATTTGATAAGAGCCATGGCCTGAAGACATCTCTGTGCCAATGTTTAGTTATAGACATAGCGCCACCTGCTGGCAACAGGAAATTACTTGTTTTACACTAACTTAAACATACAATGTCCAATCTGCACCAAACTTCACATATTTGGTAAGAGTCCTGGCCTGAAAACATCTAAAGGCCAATATTCAGATATAATCATAGCGCCACCTGTTGACAACAGGATATGCCAGGCTTTACACTAACTCAAACATACCATGTTCAATCTGCACCTAACTTCATATGTTTGATAAAAGTATTGATCTGAAGATATCTAAATGCCAATGTTCAGTTAAAGACATAGTGCCACCTGCTGGCAGCAGGTTTGTCACATATAAATGTCTTTGACATATTCCTCTATATTTACCTTTCTAAATGCATATTGCTCACCGTTCCCTGTCTTTCTGAAGCCACCGGTAGGCGGTGAGCCGTGTGCGAGGTCCCTTCCATCGCTGCTTGCAGCTTTAATTATAATTATAATTCGTTACATTTATATAACTTTACATAGAAGGGGGGAATTTCCTCAACCACCACCAATGTGCAGCATCCACCTGGATGATGCGACGGCAGCCATATTGCGCCAGAACACCCACCACACACCAGCTTATTGGTGGAGAGGAGAGTGATGAAGCCAATCAGTGTATGGGGATGATTAGGAGGCCATGATGGTC
This sequence comes from Ptychobarbus kaznakovi, assembly GCA_027422405.1. Taxonomy (NCBI): domain Eukaryota; kingdom Metazoa; phylum Chordata; class Actinopteri; order Cypriniformes; family Cyprinidae; genus Ptychobarbus; species Ptychobarbus kaznakovi. The sequence continues at coordinate 40,398 of JAPDDN010000362.1, read as the reverse complement.
AGAGGCCAATTGGGAAATTAGGCCAGGATGCCGGGGTTACACCCCTACTCTTTTTCGAAGGACATTTTAATGGGATTTGTAATGACCACAAAGAGCCAGAGTTTAAGTTTGTTTCTAATGTCTGATGATCGTGTTATATTACATGTGGAAATGACTGCACTGCAAAGGACCCCTCTGTCAAGCTCTTGAAGTTTGCAGATGACGCTACAGTCATCGGCCTCATCAAAGACGGAGACGAGTCTGCTTACAGACAGGAGGTGGAGCAGCTGGCTGTCTGGTGCAGTCTTAACAACCTGTAGCTAAACACTCTCAAAACTGTGAAGATGATAGTGGACTTCAGAAGGAACCCCCCTGCAGGGAGGGCAATATTTCAAATACATGTATTTAAATTGAAATACAAAATACTACTTTGAATTGTAATACCTTTGAAAAATATCAAATGTATTTTGTATTTAAATAAATTTTATCATAGTATTTTTGTATTTTCAAAATATATAAAAAACTTTTTGCCAATCAACCTATTTATCAGACTGCTGATTTCCTGTATCAACTAGTTCAAAAATGCCACTTTCATGCTTTTCCTGGGAAAATCTTTTTAAAGTCAAAATCGTAGATATTTAAGATATTTAATTTAGAATAAAACGTAGCATCCCATTGGTTGACAACTATCTCATCATTCACAGTGCTATTGTTACAGTTAGCTTGTTGATGATTCTGGATTTTCAGTTAAATACATGCTGTTTTGCTGTGTATAAACCATACAAAATACTTGAAATGGTTATTGTACTACTATGTGCATGACTTTAACATTAAAACAAAGTGATCTTGCTTTTGTGGTGGGGGAAAAAGGCATACCTGTCCCAGCTGGTAAAAATAAACTATAAAGTGTTCCTGTGGCTCAGTGGTTAGAGCATTGCGTTAGCAGCGAAAAGGTTGTGGATTCAATTCCCAGGGAACATATATACTGACACAAAAAATGTATAACCTGAATGCACTTCGCTTTGTATGTCGCTTTGGATAAAAGCGTCTGCTAAATGCATAAATGTAAAAAAGAAAAAAGAAAAGAAAAGGGAGAATAGCATTAGCACTAATCAGTCTTGTCAGTTTTTTTTGGTCATGTTTTGGTTTTATCAACTATTTAGTCAAATGTGTTCATTAAACTTTAATCATTACTGCTTGCTATGGCGATATGACAATATAAATGTCGGCGATGATATAAATATATATGATATAAATCGATTTAAATATTTCTATATCATTTATATATTGTCGTGGTATGCAAATATATCTGTTTTAGTGGAGTTTTAGTGGGCAGGAGCTATTGACATGTCAGACCGATAAATAAACATGGATAAATGAGTAATAAGCAGCTTTCTGTGTGTATACCCCAAGACAAAGATAACTATAATGCTAATACAAAAAAAATAATGTTCTAAGGGCATACTCACACTGGGCACAGCTGCCTTGTACTAAAGCCCAAGCGCGATTGTCCTTTTGCTAACAGACAGATATCACAGGATTATTACAGAGGCAACTGAGGATAATGGTGGTATTTGCAGCTTCACTCACAAACTACAATTCCTGTTCATCAATAAGATGAAAACCAGACCCATTGTAAATCTAAATGTACTCGAATTAAATTTATTGAAAAGAGTGATATCCAAGTAAAAATTATTGCTGTCATAATGATAACAATAGTGCATACAACAATAGTACATTAAAGGTGGGGTAAGCGATTTCTGGAAGCCAATTTTGATATTTGAAATCACCAAAACAAAAACGCCACTACTCTTATAGGGTTTCACCCCTATTTTGATAGCTCCGCCCCACACATACATAGCCTACACAACCCAGGCAACGATTCATTCTGTGAAAGAAAGCAAAATCGATGTTACACCGTGTCGACAATGGACGTGAGTGGCGCGAAAAAAAACGATAGAAGTCAATAATCAGTGATGCTGTCTACACTAGATGCTGCGCGGTGCGACAAATCCCCAAAAGAAAACTGCTGCTGTGTTCTGTTTATGACATGCTGACACAAATTTCAAATGATTTTCAACGCTTTATCGTGTCCAGGCAGGCATTAGCTGTTGCGGCGCAGCGCGTCCAGGACACGGTGTTACTCACCTATCGAGAAGAACCAAAGCAACCTCGGTGTCCGATCACAGGCCTTCCGCTCCTTGAGTTTTCTCCAGTGCTGGAAAGCTGATTTGATATTTACACGGGTCCCACTTCATGCCTTTTTGTTCTGCAGATGGAAATTTTTCGCTTTTGTTTTTTATTCGCCATCTCTATCTTTCTGTCTCTCAGCTCGGCTGTTCACTGAAGGCTCTCCTCCACATCATGAGTAGACACGCCCCTTATTGCTGATTGGCTACAAGTTTGTTTTGATACTCGGCCCAGACTCAGTTTTCTAATGCGTTTTTGAAAAATGACATACCCCACCTTTAACTGTTCCATGCTCCAGCGCGGTTAGCGGTCACGTTGCATGCGTACCGCACCTGAGCCACCTCTTCAAGCGGGCCAGGGCATGGTTAAACGAACCCCACTAGACACGGTACAGAGCAGTCACAATTGTGAAATTAACTGGACTTTGGGGGGCCAATCGTGCTCAAGCATGAATAAGATCCCCTAGTGTGAGTACATCCTAAATCTAAGTGAATAGAAGATGGCTCATAACTATAACCATAACAGCACAAAAAATTATGAATGATAAAAACATTGACAGCCAATCGGAATCATTTCTGCTTTAAAGAGCTTAGTGACAGATGACACAACTGCATTGTATACTTAGAATACACTCATATAGTTATATTTATAATTATGAGTTCTTGGTGTAAACAGGCCTTAATAGTGTTACTTCACTGGATGGCCAATTTCAAATGTATTTTGTGTATTTTCAAAATACAAAATACTGTATTTGTTTTTAAATACTCTTTCCCACACAGTATTTTGTATTTGTATTTTAAATACATTTTGATGTATTTGTGCCCATCTCTGCCCCCCTGCTCTCCCCCACTCCCAGATTCCTGGGAACCACCATCTCTCAGGACCTGAAGTGGGACAATCACATTGACTCTATTGTGAAAAAGGCCCAGCAGAGGCTGTATTTCCTCCACCAGCTAAGGAAGTTCAACCTGCCACAGGAAAAACAGTTATGCTCTGCCATCATCAAGACTGTCCTGTGTTCATCTATAACTGTTTGGTTTGGTTCAGTTCAGCTACCAAAACAGACATCAGAAGACTAAAATGGACAGTCAGGACAGCTGAGAGGATTATCGGTGCCCTTCTGCCCAGCCTCCAAGAAATGTACACCTCCAGAGTGAGGAAAAGGGCTAAGAAAGTCACTCTGGACCCCTCACACCCAGCTCACTCTCTCTTTGAACTGTTGCCCTCTGGTCGGCACTACAGAGCACTGAGCACCAAAACAGCCAGACACAAGAACATATTTTACCCCCAGGTCATATCCCACCTGAACATAACATAACATACCCCAGTACTGTACATCTGTAAATAACTCATCATACCTTCATCTGTACATGGGACAAGTGCACATTCACAGTTCTTTTTCTTCTTCACTTGTTTTTTTTGGGAATTTCTGTACAGAAGATATTTACTAGCGCCCCCTAACTTATAACAATAAAAACACGGATTCTAGGAGCACAATTATATCTCAAATATATTTGGACTTTTATCTAAGCTTAAGTCAAGTATACTTGTACTCAAATATAATGCAATTTTAAGTATATTTCTGAGAGGTACATACAGCCCATTTCTAAGAACTATATACAAAGTAGACTAAAAGTGTACTTTCCTATTTTTTGTTTAAAAGAAGTATACTAATAGCACACTTGAATAAACTTTATTTTTTGTAAGGGGTGTAATGCATTTATATGTCTGAGAGGTCTAACATAACAAGGTGTCACATGAACGATTTTTGTGTTTGTTTACATCATGTTGCAAACAATGTTTGGTATATAATGATTAAAACTTTGTGAAATAGGCCTAATATCTGTTATGTAGATATTGATATAGATACGTATGTTGACTATTCATCCAAAGTATGGTGAAAAACAAAATATTTGTGTGTTCAAAAAATAATGAAATTCCTATACTACTTAACTGGCCATTAGAGTGAACCAACCCTGTGTTGTCATACGCTGTGGTACTGCAAGATGGCGGTGCCCTTGCTCTAAAAGCTATATCAGAACATCCCTTTTTCTTTAAAATGGTTACATTAATCTTGTTTGTTTTATATATTTTTTTTAATTAAAGTGGAAATCACTTTACTAAATAATGCAAACTTGACTGGCTGCTTCACTTCCACTTTAACTCTAGCCAATACCTAAACATAAATACTACAACAACTGCTTAGTATCAAAAAGTAGCAAATTATGAGTTTATTGAGGGAAAACACTTCATGGTGAATGTGTGTTCCCTAATCTAAAGTGTTACCACAAGAATCTTTGGGACAATATGTTCCTGCACCAATTCACAGAAGATGATTGGAAAAATAAATTTAGATTGACACGACAGTCTTGTATTTTATTCAACAACAGCATCAGATCGTTCCATGCATCATTTGTCATTATGTTGTTTCAACATCACATGCGCAAAACTTTCCAGTTTCAGTTTTCAGCTGTTTTTCAGTTTTTACGGGTCCTACGGAATGGATTAGAAAAGGTTTATACCACCCCTCTCAAAAACAGACTGAAATTTCAGTCGGTTTGTTCATTTTTATTCCAAATGAAGTGTCTACATTGAGCATTGTCATTGAAATTGGACTTTTAAACCAATTGTAATCAGAATGCAATGCTCCATGTAAATACAATTTCTGTTTCTATAGTAAATATTAGGTATTAATGTTAGATTACTGTAGTTAATGTATTAAGTAGTGATTACTAACAGGACCTTGTTTTAAAGTGTTACCAAAATCTTTGAATGGGCAATGACACCTCTGGAGAAGTGTGTTGTTAAGAGTACAGAATTTCTCTCTCTGTTGTGGTCACTCCTCTATCACACCTCTGCCCATATTCACAGTCACATGGCATCACAAACAGCCCAAAGCCTGGATCATCATTCTCACCTGCTGCTGTTCTCTGAGAACAGCTGGGCTTTGTTCTTCCTCACAGCACTGGCAGGTCTCCCCTCCTCCAGTCTTTCACTCTCCACATACACACTGACAGCATATTCATTCCCCACCTCACACTGCGACACTGACACCAACAGAAGGATGGTATTTTAAAAAGACTCTCTATTGAGCGATAAAGAGAATAATTTAATCCAATCCCTGAAGAGCAGAACATTGTATTTATTTTGATTCTGGACCCCCCCCCTCTGTGCAGTCAGATTTTATAATTCCATGACAGGATCCCTCCCAACCATTGACTTATTAGAGCAGGTACATACTGGGAAGGAGGTGCAGCGATACACTGTGACAGCCACGGAGGAGAGCAGCATGTGAAACGCAACTTATACCTGCATGAGAGCTGTCCACCCCTGATTCAGTACAACGACTCCGGTTGAGACGCCTGAGTGACTTGTATTCGAAAGAATCAGCCTACCCAAATTTATTCTTGTATCTGGTTTTGAGGAGGAGTTTGTGGCTATTTTTTTATTCAGTGGTGTGTGGCCTGAGAAACCAATTTTCGAGGAGTAAATCTGCTAGATATATCTTCCTAAAATGCCAAAGGAAAAGGGAGGAGGAAATAAAACAAAAGAGAGACAGCATGTACACTTTTGGTCATGGCAGAAATGTCAATTTCATTGATTTCCCAGTGAGGTACGAGCAGTGTAGCTGTAAAGTACAATGGCTACTCGTCCTGCTAAAACCAGACCAAACAGAGATTGCACAGTGATTTTCTCAATTACAAAAGTGTCTACAAAAAAGACTTCCTACATCCAGACTAGTAATTCAAGGGCTGGCAGACAGACCTTTTGCTTCAAAACTTGTAGAAGCAAGCTAAAATGGCAAAACACAGCAACTGTTTTTATCTCATGTTTGCTTTTGTTATCAGTTAGGTTTAGTGTAGGTGGTATGTATTTTCACATGATGGAACGTTAACCTTTTAGCATCACTCACCAGACATTTCATTTCTGAACTGTCAAGATACATACAACAACTAATGTAATAAAGTGTTGCCAGATTCATATTAATCTGTTATAAAGTGTTGTGAAATGTTCAAGAGGCAACTTAAAATTCTGCCAACAACCAAGGTAATTAAGTGTTGTCAGATTCATGTCCATCTGTTTTGGATAAAACAAGACATTTCACTTTGAAGGTGTTGTGAAGCGTGCAAGAAACATCATACATTTTTTGCTAAACGTAATATTTTGCTAACAACCAAAGTGCTTAAACATAGCCAGATTCACATTCATCTGTTACAGATAAAACTGGACATTGCATTTTGAAAGTATTGTAAATCATGCAAGGAACAACATAATATTTTGCTAAAATTTTACCACATGCATGCTTTTGCAATTAGCCTGTGGTGCATATTTACATATGGCTCCATTTAAGTCAACTAAGCTTATTATAATTGTTATAATATTACAATTGTTATATTGTTTTACTCAGTTTGCATATATAATGTTTACATTCTGGAATACTTATAGAATTTATTTGAAAGACACAATTGGACAGTATACTCTTAAAAACAAAGGTGCTTCACGATGCCATAGAATAAACGTTTTTGCCTAAATAGTTCCATAAAGAACCTTTAACATCTGAATAACCTCTCCGTTTCACAAAAGGTTATTTGTGGTTAAAGAAGGTTCTTCAGATTATAAAAAGGTAAGGAAGAGATGGTTCTTTGACTGAATGGTTCTTTGTGGAACCAAAAATGGTTCTTCTATGGCATTGCTTGAAGAACCTTTTGAAGCACATTTACTTTTAAGAGTGTATGCTGATAATGATCATTTGTTTACACGGTTGCTAATTTGATGACTGTACTGTCCAGACATTGACTATATTTTAATTGCTGCTTTAGTAAATGTTATTCCAATTTATCATTCATATTCAACATTCAGCCTACACCCTGTTTGCACTGAGATATTGATAAAGAAACAGGATGTTGGCATTACTGAAATCTAAATTTGGGTACTGATACAGCCCTAGAGACTAAAGTATGCAGTATTTTAGAAACACTTATATAAATGAGAAGGGGATATCTGCAACCACTGCAGGGGGCTTGACAAGTCATACGATATCGTGCTGGGGAAATGTTGTCCACCCAGATCACTCCACCTAGTCTCAGATTTCCCCCTAGTGGCTGCATCGATAACTTCAGGCTTCAGAAGGAAGGCTGCAGTATTGTTAGAGATATGCTCCAGTAGCTCTCTTTCAGCAACATGTGTTTCTGAATATGTCCCCAATATACTATGTTCAGATGTATTGTATAGTATAAAACATATTAGATGGCAAAGCCAAGTGATTATATCCAAATATTTATCTCGTTATATCACCATGCCATCTGTGTTGTAGGTGGTTTTTCAGCTTTGGCAAAAAAAAATGCATTTCCAGTCAACCGAAGACAACATGCTACTGTTTGCTGAGTCAGTTCTAATAGATCTAACAGTCTTCTGCTCATTAAATATTTACAGTAAGTGTATCAGAGCAGGACATACACTCTTGAAACTTGGCTTCAGAATAAAAAAATCAATTTGAGCGTCATACTGTATCTGTCAGTAAATACAGATGTCAATCTAGAACAATGTCTGTGTGTATGTAAATCATGTATGGCCAAATGATTGTATCTGAGACAGAAAAAAACAACAATCAATATTTTGATAAAGACGAAAATGGAACAAAATTATGAAAAAAAATGCATATATTCCACTCCAAATATACAGTAAGCTGAAACAGCTTTGCCTAGTGGAGGAAACAGAAGGTGAGTTGGCAAACTTCAGCTTACCACGGAAAACAGGAGAGGCGAGAAATGGAAGTTAACTGCTTTCACTGCCAATGCAGCTGTTCAGGTATTCTGCCAGTGACACATAAAGCCCTGACTTCCCACACAAAGCTCTGACGCTGTGAACCTCTCCAACACACTGTCACTGGGGTTTATGAATATCTCTATTTGTTTAAAATGTTGACAGCAAAAATGGCTGGGTCAAAATATTTGTGAGACAACAGCAGATGTGTGAAAATGAACACCAAGTTTTGCTTCTAATTAACTAATTATGCAATCGTTACATTTCATAGCACATAAATATACCAAAATCTCCAGTTCATAACTCAGGGAAAAACACTCAGGTTAGCTGGGATGAGTTGGATCGTGGCCTCTAATTTCCTCTGCTTTAGTCTCCATGGTAATGTGTCTTTCTTATAGTGCATTCTGATCATGCAGCAGCCAGTGATGGATGACTAATTTGCCCTGGTCACTTGGAAACTCCAGAGCAGCATATCATATTAAATTTTATTTGGAACAAAGTTGGGTTCCTTGGATACAGAGTTAGGAATTACTGATGATTTGATTTCCGTCCCCTCAGGAAGCACTGAAACACAGAATTATCCACACCACACAAGGGACTCTCCAATATCCACTTACTATCCAGTGGTTCTGGATTGGCTGTGACCTTGTGATAAGGGAAGGAGTCATCAGGCTATACCTTCTGGATTTTTGCTGGTTGGACCATCAAGATCTGTTCATAGAAGCTCAAGCAAATCCTGCAAAATTGATCTCATGATGAAAGGGTAGAAGACGCTTTATGATTTGCACCACATACAAATTCACATCGATTTCATGCCACTTTTCCCAACTAAACTATATCACTTTTGTTTTATTTATATATTTAATTTTTTGTTTCAGCCTTGGTATTTGGATGCTGTACAGGATTGTTTCTCTAGATCCCCAAGTCCTTCAATCTCCAATCACTACGCCAGCCACAAAACATCCCACCCTTCTGAGATCACATCAAAATTATTTACCACAAACCCAAAGACATCACACCTGGATGTCTGCAATGGTTCCAGACTCAGCCATCGACCTCACAGGGTTATCCGTGCATCGCTCAGACAGAACGAAAGAGCTCACAGGAAAAAGCAGAGATGGGGGCGTTTGTTTCTATATCAACAACTTCTGGCGTGATGAAAGGAACCTACACCCTATTAAATCCTTCTGCTCCCCTGATCTGGAATTTCATATGCTTCTGTATCGACCATTCTGGCTACCGAGGGAATTTACAGCGATCATAATCACAGCTGTTTACATTCCCCCTCAAGCCAACACAGACCAGGCACTCAAGGAACTGTATGGGAATATAAGTTAGCAGGAAACCGCGCACCCAGATGCGGCATTTGTTGTTACGGGGGACTTTAACAAAGCCAACTTCAGAACGATAGCTCCAAAATACTTCCAACACATCACCATCAACACGCGTGGTGATCGTGTACTGGACCACTGCTACTCTGCCTTCTGGGACAAATCCCTCTCCCGTCCACCTTTCGGCAAATCGTATCACTCTTCCGTTCTGCTCCTGCCTGCTTATAGGCAGAAACTGAAACAAGAAGCACCCACCCTCAGGACAATTCAATGCTGGTCGGACCAATCGGACGCTATACTATAGGACTGTTTTGATCACGTGGACTAGGACATGTTCCGGGCAGCGTCTTATGACGACATAGAGGCATATTCAGATTCTGTTTCATCAGGATGTGTATAGAAGACGTAGTACCGACAAAAACAATCTGCATCTACCCCAACTAAAAACTGTGGATTAGCAGCGATGCGCGAGCAGCCTTGTCAGCGCGGACATCTGCCTTTAAATCTGGAAACACTGACGATCGAAAACAAGCCAGTTACGATCTCATAAAACCCATCAAAGCCACCAGACGACAATATAAAAACAAAGCTGAAGAAAAATTCAACACCAACAACGCAAGAAGCATGTGGCAGGGCATCAACAACACTGCAGGTTTTAAAGGGAATAAACCAGCTACTGTGAACATTGCCGCCTCTCTACCGGACAAGCTTAATAATTTGATGCTCGTTTCGAGGCACACAACACCGCCCACACAGAGAGCGCTCCAGCGGCTGCTGCAGAAGAGAGGAGTCCACTCTCCATTTCTGTCGAGGATGTAACCCGATCCTTCAAACGGGTGAACATCTGCAAAGCTGTGGGTCCGGATGGCATCCCAGGCCATGTGCTCAGAGCATGCGCATTCCAACTAGCCGGGGTTTTTACAGACATTTTCAATCTTTCCCTCTCTCTGTCTGTGGTTCCCACATGCTTAAAAAAATCCACCATTGTGCCCATACCAAAGAAAAATAAAATCACATGCTTGAATGACTGGAGGCCCGTTGCTCTGACACCCATCTTCAGTAAGTGTTTTGAGAAACTCATCAGAGACTACATCTGCTCTCTGCTGCCTGCCTCACTGGATCCGCTACAATTTGCATATTGCAGCAACCTTTCCACAGACGATGCTACTGCCTTCAACCTGCACACTGCTCTCTCCCACCTGGAAAATAAGAACACCTATGTGAGAATGCTGTTCGTGGACTAAAGTTCAGCATTTAACACCATAGTGCCTGCCACACTGGTTGCGAAGCTCCAGACTCTGGGACTAAAAAGATCTCTGTGCAGCTGGATCCTGGACTTCCTGACAGGCAGAAGTCAGGTGGTCAGAATGGGCAACAATACCTCATCTCCCCTGATTCTCAACACTGGTGCTCCTCAGGGCTGCATTCTCAGCCCACCCCTTTACTCCCTGTACACACATGACTGTACAGCCACACACAGCTCCAACATCATCGTCAAATGGACCTGTCCTGATTTACATTTCACTACTGATTATATCCTGTATAATTGAGTATGTGACGAATAAAAAGAACCTTGAACCTTGAAATTTGCTGACGACACAACGGTGATAGGCCTGATCACTGACAGGAATGAGACGGCCTACAGAGAGGAGGTGAGTACCCTGACTAAATGGTGTCAGGAGAACCACCTGTCACTCAACATCGACAAGACCAAGGAGCTGGTGGTGGATTTCAGGAGACAGAGCAGAGAACACACACCCATCACCATCGACAAGACACCTGTGGAGCGGGTAAACAGCTTTAAGTTCCTCGGCTTTCACATCACCGAGGATCTCTCATGGTCTGCTCACATAGATGCAGTGCTGAAGAAGGAACATCAGCGCCTCTTCTTCCTGAGACAGCTGAGGAAGTTTGGAATGAGCCCCAGCATCCTCAGGTCCTTCTACTCCTGCACTGTGGAGAGCATCCTGACTGACTGCTTCACCGCCTGGTTTGGAAACAGCACTGCTGGCAGCCGCAAAGCTCTGCAAAGGGTCATGCGAACTGCTCACCACATTGTTGGAAGTGAGCTTCCCTTCCTCCAGGATATCTACACCAGGCAGTGTATAAGGAAAGCCCGGAGAATCATCAAGGACTCCAGCCATCCGTCTCACAGACTGCTCTCTCTGTTGCTCTCAGGAAGACATCTCCGCAGCATCCGATCCCACATTAGCCGACTAAGGAATAGCTTTTTCCCTCAGGCTATCAGGCTAATGAACGATCAGAAATAATACACCCTACAGCACACCCCCACTTTACGGTATGCCATGCATTGTACTTCAACTTTAACACAGTTCAACTGGACTACACGCACACACTGCACTGCACTTTAACTTTTACACAGTTCAACTGGACTACAAGCACACACTGCACTGCACTTTAACTTTTACACAGTTCAACTGGACTACAAGCACACACTGCACAAATACAAAAAAATCTGGTGGTTCTAATGCACATCCATGACACATAGCTTATGTATAATCTATTGCACCTTCACATATTTCTGTGTGTATATATGTGTACATAATGTAGAATGTGTACATAGGGTGTATAATGTGTATTGATAACTGTAAGTATGTCTAATAGTACACTGTGTGTACTGAGTATATGTATGTGTATTCTGCACATTCTCTTCTGCATAAGTCTGTAAGTATGTACTGTCTATATGTAAATTGTTTCTGCACTGTCTGGAGCACGCTCTCAAGAATTTCACTCACCAAGGCACATGCTGTGGTGATGTGACAATAAATGTGATTTGAATTGATTTGATTTGATTTGATTTGACATTGAGGTAATGACAAAGATGCCATTCTATCAAACTAAGAAATGTTGATTACTTTCAGTCTGTATAAAAATACATTAGACCAACAACAACCCCCCCTAGATGCCACAACTAGCTTAAAGTTTTCTGTACACAGTTTTTTACTGAACAGTGTTGCTGATTCATGAGCTCCCAGCATGTGTGAATTATGCAGTTAATTTTACAGACTTATATTACTGTGTGTTGTTGTTTTATGAATTAAATGTAGATGATGTTTGTTGACTGTCACCATAATTGACGTTTATGTACAGTATTGTAAGTGGTTGGGACTATGTACAATAACATCTATATAAAAGTATATGCAGTGGCAAGTCTATGTTTGTGAATCCATTGAAACTATCTTGATAATGTATTTTCTAACCAATCGTTCTTAAGAAGATCGGATTTGTCAGTAACTAGGCTTTGCATACCTTCCAAATTAATCTCCTTAATTGACTCTTAGCTTTAAAGGCATTATAACAAAGAGGTTCACTTACTTTTTATAGCACTCCCTGTTGATGAACACTCATTGTCTTCAATTAAATTTGAAGTTTTAACCACCAATTTGTAACCACTCTCCTTTCTGTGTGTATATATGTGTACATAATGTACACATATATACACATGCCTGCAGCAAAATATTTTGAGGGAAGGGCCCACCGACCATTCTTAATATATGTACCTTAAAGCAAAATAAAACTTCAATAAGTATAGCATGTGTACAAACCAAAAGACAAAAAGAAACCCACAAATGCAAGTTGCTAAATCTTTATTAGTACAAAAATCAGCATGGACCATTACACCAGATGTGTATGAAATGAAATGGCTTAATGACTTGTTAGCTTTTGATATAACATAACATAACAATGAATATTAATCATGGATCAAAGTTACATTTTCTTATTGTCCAAAAAAGTCATGAACGTCTTTTTGTGAATGCCTCATGTACATATCGTTGATGAAGATGATATTGGTGATAATGATAATGATGATGATGATGATGATGTAGATGCTTGAGAATGATAGAAAGTTCAAGGAGTGACCACTGTTTGTCAAAACATTCACCAGTTCCCATGTGCCCCCAAAATGTTTCAGACATGGACCGAGTATCTCAAATGAGTTAAAATCTGGTGGGGAAGTAGAAGTCCTAGCACAGGAATAATTTCCATGTGCACTCAGTGAGCATACTAGTATGAAAATACCCATATTAAAGAGTCCTTCTAAAACACAAATACAAAGTGAGCATTAGCATGCTTACCAGCATTCAGCGATGGGAAAACCTGACAAACTAATTACTATTCATAGCCATGGACAATTGAAAAAAAGGATACAACACACCAATCATAGAAAACACTTACATTGAAAGTACACCTATTTGTGTTAATAGCTGAGCCAGATTATGTTTATGACTATTTATGACAGTAGCTCTATTTATTGGGAAATTTCAAGCTGATCTACCATGATCTCCTCTTTTGGTGTAGTGACCGAAAGAACAAGATTGTGGGTACAAATGGCTAAATGGCTGTACAAATTAGTTTTCTACAAATGGTGTCTTTGCTAAACCTTGGAGACAGAATGTGAAGATCAGACATCCAGGAGAGCCTCTGCTCTTCCACACTGAAAGGAGCCAGTTGAGGTAGTTCGGGCATCTGGTTAGGATGCCTCCCGGGCGCCTTCTAATAAAGGCATTTACGGCAAATCCAACAGGGAAGAGCCCTGGGGGCAGACCCAGGACACACTGAAGGGGTTATATCTCTTGATTGGCCTGGGAATGCATTGGGATCCCCCAGGATGTGCTGGAGGAAGTGGCGAGAGAAAAGGATGTATGGGTTTCCTTACACTACTGCCACCCCGACATTATCCCATATAAGGGGTGGAAAATGGATGGATGGAGACCAGCCTGGACTGGCCTGGCCTGCCAAAAGGTGCTCAAATCTCCTCTAAAATCAGCCAAGAAACCAAATTCACCAGGCTGATAGACCTGTAGAAATCTGTAGCGGTCTTGACAATAGTTAAGACAATAGTTTTATTATAATTGTTATTCTAAGAATATATTCAGCACTATTTTTATGCAAGATTCTTTATGATAGAAAATCCATTTTAGTGAATGTAAAGTTTCCTCTCCATTTGCTATATCTGCAATTTTCTAAAGACATTTCACACTGACTACTGATCTTCTGCAATAGAACAGCATTGGAAAAAAAGTTAACTTTGATAGTTACTGAATGACAAAAAATAAATAAATATTTGCAGAAAGCCAGGCAGATGGAATAATTATTCTACTGTTTGACAGAGAAAAGCTCACAAATAGCACTTTATAAAATAAATGATATTAACAACAATCAGCAACATCTGCAAGATCTCGTCCTCTGTTGCGTTCGTTTCCTTTATGATACCAGAGAGGCCGTAAGAGAGAGCCGTTTCTGAGATGTCATGTTTCATTTATTTGCTGATGGATGTCTCAATCAACCAGATTTCACTCAAAAAAATCTCAAACTTGAGTTTGGCGAAAGAAAATGCTTTCTTTGTGGGTGATCGTAACCAAACATATACACTGAATGTCACATTGTGACCTTTAGACTCAGGAACAGCATTGCATGTCACTAAATGTGGAAATGCCTCGTCAGTTCCATAAAAGCGACACTCTTTTTCAGCCACTCAAATATATATGGTTTGAAATGTAAAACTGACAAAACAAGTCAAGAAAGAAAAAGATGATGCCAATATAAGTGGGCGGCATATCATCTTATATAAAACCAATTAAAGTAAAGTAAGTGCAAAAACAAATTTAGCTCCAGCTGAGGCTGGCAATGAGCTCTGAAGAATACTTTTTCTTCTTTTTTGTAAGTGAAATTGGATATAAAACAACTTATCGATTTTCTGGCACCTTAAATGCCCCCTCTGGAACCATATTCCATATTCCTTGCATCCCTTTTTTCTTCTCATGTGTCACATTAAAACACATCCAAACAGCTGAAAGAATAGCCTTTCTGCTATCTGCAGGCTTCCCATTTCAACCAATGCATTGACCTATGAATAATTGATCACATAACGAGTGGGTAATGAAGGGCCACGGATAACTTCAATTAGGACCATGGCCCAGTGTCCTCAGGGCATACCAGTAATACTCCGGTGTGGAGGGATATCTCCATTGGGCAGCATCCGTAGCCTCTCGAGACCTGCTGGGTTTGATACACCAGACCTTTGTCTCGGTGTTAAAATCCCTATGGGTTATAACTCAAACTGAGGCCCTGTTTCAGGGCCACAGAAGACAGCAATTAAGCCCCATTAGTAGCAGCTTAAATGTAGGCCAATGATTCAGTTGCAGTCAGAGGATATATTTTTCTATTTCTTTGAAACCTCTGGGCTCAGACACTATTCACTTTAAAAATGAATAAGGTGTGACCGCACATAGGAGGCTGGGAAAATTTGCTCTTTTTTCATATAATATCTACGTATCAGCTTAAACTTTTGCTAGAAAACAGTCATTTAGAAAAATTACGGTGCTTAAGGAGCGTGAGTCATCAGCAAAGGTTTTGCTGGCTCTTAAGGGAAGACCAAAGGTAAAGCTGAGCAACACTTTATTTGAAGGTGTCCTTGTTACATATGTTACATGTACTCACTATTATAATAACAAATAAATTATGAATAATTACATGCAACAAACCCTAAGCCAAACGCTTGTCCTAACCCTAACCATATAGCAAGTAAATTAATATTACTTAGTATTTATATGTGTAATTGCACTATAACAATGACACCTATAAAATATTAGGTCAGCATGGGGATCCAATCCATAATGAGAGATCAGACACAATGTGAAATACTTACAGCGATAGTTCTGCCCAAAATGAAAATTCATTCATTATTTGCTTACACTTGTGTTGTATGTAGTATATCTTCATTGTTATATGCTGTTATTTTTTCGGTGAAACAAAATGGAGTGGAACATAAAAAGGAGAATCATTAAACAGATTTTTTTTTCTATTTCTTTAACATAGCATTTTTTAAAAGTCTTTTACAGAAGAAAAAATATATAAATAACTGCATAAGGATTTTAAACAACATAAGGGAGAATAACTAAGTGTGTTTGTTCGTTTCTTTATTTATTTAACTTTTAGCTGAAACATAACAGTAAGTAATAGTAAGAAAAAATATTGTTTATGTTTTTGCTACAATGAGTTTTTAGGAAAATTGCATAAGGTGTGCATCAATACTACAACATTTTAAAACCTATTCATGCTTTTTACTTTCAATTTCAGTATGTTTGTTTTATCATAACAGCACTGAATCTTAATTTACTGTCATATGCATACATTTTATCTCACAAACAATATTCATACAATAAATTTAAACTTCCAGTGTAAAGTGCAACAAACTTCTCAATTTTAAAAGATGATCAACAAATGGTCTCACGTTTTATTGAAACCCCCATAATTACATGGTGCAGATAGAACCATTACAGACGCTTCATATCAAAACATAAAATATGAATATCAGTGGAGAATCACAAACCTCCAAGGAGCATTTGATTCAGATAGTGTTGCTTTGATCTGTGAAATCACACTGTATTGTAAATGGAAGCCTTCTGTGTTTTAGTAACCGTGCAAGATAACATTGCGAATTCAATTTTTATTTAATCAATTATGCAGCTTTAATGCTGTCTCTGAGGTCAACATCTTCTGGTTTCCCACTGTTGATTTCAGAATGACCTTGACCATAACAGTGAGGCACGTCCTGATTTTGCTGAGTTAGATGTGTTCTGGGTCAACATATATTGTTGACCCTGGAACATTTTAATCCAAAAAAATTATCTTGACCATTTCCCTACACCTAAACCTAACCTTAACTATGAGTAATCCCTAAAATCAGAGGAACGTATAGATGAATGACACTGATGTACAAGCAACAAACACTGTTTGTAAGCCTTAACTTCACAAAAATTATTAACTTGTTCTTCAAATCTGATTGGTTAATAACAATGTTGTTCCAGGGTCAACAAAGAGGTTGATCCAGGAACATGTCGCACTTGATAAAATCAGGTTCTGCAACAGTGAGATGCCACAATCATAATAGAATTTGAAAACAGCAACAAAAATACTACTTCTACTACTATTACTACTACTACCACTAATAGTAATAATTTCTGTATTTTCCAATCAAAGCTTCCAAAAAAGTGTACTAATTCCCAAAAGTGAAAAAAAAATGATGTCCACACCCACAAAACAATGTTATTTCCTTGTCTAAACTGAATAAATGAGTGAATGAATAAATAAATACACAGACATTGTTTAGACAGATTTTTTCTGTTGACTGTACATAAATGGTTTAATATATTGGTAATTAGCTCTCATCTAAAAAAGAACGTTTCACATTCTGTTGGCAAATGTCAGATTGATAATGCTGGATATGTCCAACAGTATTTTCACTTTTGGAAGAGCTATCCCTTTACGATATCTACAAAATGCCTGTGTTCACCGAATTGTACTGTGAATTCCTCCCCTAAAGCCATCTCCATGTTCTTCCAGCATTAAGTCCATGCAGCTGTATAAATACATACATTAAATCACAGTCTGCCACTGCTTAATTCACCAGATTGTGCTGCAGAAACTTAAATTCTGCAACCGTCATCTCATCTAAATCCCTGTTCTTTTTTCCAGCTTCATGAACCCATTCTCCTCCTCTGTTTGACCAGTCTCTGGAGATCTCAGCAGTTGATTAGTCTCTTCTGTGTCTCGTGCTTATATCTGATTGGAATCCAGAAACTCCTGCCTGGGGTGTCAGATTTAGCTCAGTCTTGTTCAATCGAATAGATGAAACTTTCATTTTTAAACAAAACTTCTTCGAATTACGGTAATTATGACATGGCATGAATGCATCTTATTATCTTTATATACATTGTGTTAAGACGCTGTTGTGTTTTGTGTGTTCCCTGTGTTGGATTTCTCTCTTCTCTGTCTTGCTGGTAATATCTCTTTTGTTAAGGGAAATACATCTTACTGCTTATAAATAGATACTTGTCTCAACAGCTCTCTGGAACAAACATGACACTTGGAGTAAAAAATAGATATTTTGTCAAAGTTTACTATTTTTATCTTGTTTGATTAGATATATACCATGTGAGAGTAAAAATATTCAGAAAAAAAATACATATATATGTTGTGAACAATAAATTATGAATAAATAAAGGCCAATGACATGAGGAGGACTTGATTCATTACCTTATTTTTTACAATAAAAAGATGAGCCGGGGGTAATAAATGAGTCTTAAAAAGGGCAAGCCTTGAGATATTAATCTTCCAAGACATCTAAACGGCTGAAATGAAGGAGTCACTCTATTAGCGGTAAAGGAGACGTCCACTCTCCTACACTTTATGTAAGCCACCAAGGAAACATTGCTACTACCCTGAGGCAATTATTTAATCCCTGTTTCCACAGAGCTGGATGGCAGAAAATATAGATAGGGGTTAAAACTTCCTGATTTAGTGAGGCTGACTCCATACTTGGGGTCTGGAACAGTGAGAAAAGAAAAATCGAAATGCATGACCTTTAAGAGGTGGTGGCATGTAGCAACAATGGCTGACAAATATCAACGAGGATTAGCGATGGGTGTGACCTTCTGCGGTTAAGGTCAAAACTAATCGGCTAAACTAAGAGAATGCCATGAAGTGCAACAACTGCAGGGAAAGATCACATAAGATGACTTCATATGCCAATATGCCTGGAATTCCTCTAAAATAACAGATAAACATACAAATATTGGTGAACGCGACTTGTCAGTATCTATGAACATAACTGTGTTTCTGTGACCGTTCCATGCAGATCTTCAAAGCATTTGAAGTTAAATAAAGCTACATATGAATTTCCCCTTTCTTCTCAGATGAGATATATTTCACATGGTGTCAGTCTCTCAGCTTGTCAGCCAGCCTGCTGTGTCTGAATATGCTCCTGAAGTCTGTGGAAGTGCAATTAGGGAGCTGGAGTCCACCCGTATTACTTTAGGACACAACCCTGTCAATCTTCTGCTATGTTAACTAAAGAGTCTGGCTTCTCTCTCCTGATGAAATGGGCAGTATAATCTCCTGACCTTCACGTCCATCTCCACGGTCTTCCCACACAATAATTAATTAACGCTTCTATCTTTCAGATGGCCATGATATAGGTAAACCTGACTTGAAATGTATATGTGACAGATGAGTAATGGTTTCTAACCACAAAGGGGGTGATTATTCACATTGCATAAGTATATACTTAGGATGCTAACATAATCAATCATAATCGAAGGTGTTTGTATGATTGTTTCAGAGGCATAGCACATTTTTGTCTTTCACCGGTTTCCAAAAAATAGTCATGCTTTGTTCACAAATGGCAGGTGATTTGCAAGTAAGAAAGATAGATGTGTGTAAAATGAGTTAAATTGTGTCTATTATTATTTTTAGACTGTGCCTTAGAACGTGGTAAAAGCATTACCATGGGAATTAATCACTCGAGCGTCTGAGCCTCTGCCTGTTTAATAACAAATTTAATCACTTCCTCCAGAGGTTCATTAGCTCAAAAAGGGAAAGTGTGAGGTTTTATTAGCTGACAGAGCCTTCATTAAGAGCCAATTAAATAATGAACACAGCATTCCTTCTCCTATAAAGGGATAGACTTGCTGTGAGTTCTCTCTCTTCCTCCACTGAAGAGTTCATGTAGTAAACACAGGGAACAATAACAGGAGCAGACAAACTTTGCGTGATGTGATAGCTCTAGAGAGCAAATGTTTGAAAAAAGGTTGCAAAAACAGAAAGATAGATAAACAACACAAACCTTCCTTAAATCCTATAAATTGCATGATACAAAATTGTGCCTTCAGGGGTATTGTAGGATACACATGTACCTTCTTGAATGTTACAGCGGGGATCAGGACAATCACAGTTAAGACCTTGAGCGTGTCTCAGAACCAGTGATTTCCTGTACAGAAACAAAGTAATTACCTGTTTCATTGATTTTGACGATTAAAACTAGTTGCACATCAATTAACTTCTAATTTTTCTTCTGCCCAAAAACATTTTGCGCACAAGGAAGACTCAAGGAATATCTAGAGGTCCAGAGATTTCTTGTATCAGAGCTAAATAAATTGTAAGCTTCAAATGTTTGATGTTATTCATTATTAAACATTACATAATTAATATAATATACAATTAATGATAATGAATACTCAAATTGATATGCAAAATGTTGCATATATTTTTTTATTTTATAAAAATGTGCATATAAATATGCATATTTCAAAATGTATGCATATAAATATGCATATTTCATGCATATTTTACATAGGCCTATTTTTATACACATTTTTAATGAGAGAATCTCATTCCTAGCAAGTCTGCATTTATTTGATTAAAGGGGTCATCGGATGCCCATTTTCCACAAGCTGATATGATTCTTTAGGGTTTTAATGAAAAGTCTATTATATACTTTGGTTAAAATGTCTCAATCGTTGAGTAAAACAACACTCTTTTTACCTAGTCAAAAATTGCTCCGTTCACAGAGACCTGTTTTCGGTGCATGTCCCTTTAAATGCTAATGACCCGCCCCTCTCTTCCGTGGGGTGAAGAGCCATTCTCTGAGACTGTGAAGTTTAGTCGCATTCGTCATAGGAACTCATTAGCACATTATTAGGAAAGGCAATTTGCAAAGATTAAAAAAAATATATATTATACTAACTTATTTTGTAGGTGAAGCAGATTCACAAATAATTTGCACAAACATAGACACATTTAGGTAGATCGGAAAGGTGCATTCCCTTCAAAAACTAAAGTAATCCACTATGTCTTCAGCGGCTCAGATGTCGGGAGTAAATGACGACTGCTATGTTCATTATTATATCAAACAACAAAACACCTCAATCGCTTAGGAGCCATTCTTGTCTCTACCTGCTCTGGCATAGAAACAATGGCGGACTATGCTATAATGCCAGTGTCAATCAACAATCATGGGAGGGGCCTGCCTGTGTGATGTCACACTGCCAAGAATCTGTGAACGTCTTGATTTGAGAAAGAGGTTATTTTTGGGGATTTAAAAAAAAACACTGGGTGGATTTTTATCATAGGGAGGTTGTCTACACACACTGCCAACACACATTTCAGTTCAAACAATAAGTAAAAGTGAATTTTGCATCCGATGACCCCTTTAAAAAATGCAATAAAATAATGGCTCCAAATTTAAAATAAATAAATAAGTAGGATCAAGACTAAAACATGAATGACCAAATAAAAGTAACTTCGTAAAGGAACACACATGGGCTAAATACAAGATTTGTGCAACAAACCAAAATGTGTATGTAAGAAAATCTAGCAATGAAGAAGCTGAAGAGAAGATGTTTTGCCAGAATTGACAGCTTAATGTGTTTTCAATGAGTCATGCTGATGGCTGAGGGCGGATGCAACGCCGCATGGAGCACAATACCCTGCCTTACATCTAAACAGGATAAAGTGAATGACACCACACCTGTAATTCCAAACAGTCTTTCAGCCTGCTGTTTGTTTTCCATACACATTGGCCCACAATGTTGCAATGCATTCAGACAGCCATTATGTGCTCATTGTTTATAAAGTGCTCTCCAGCAAGGACATTAGGGACTATGAAACCCACTGTAATTACTTATCATAGCAAAAGCCCAAAGGACAGGAGAGCTCCTGGCTGGCCGGGAAATACGCAGACATATGGGATCTTATTCAGCGTTATTGCTGCCATCAAGGGCTCATTCTGTATCTCCATTTAAATTCCAACACTGATAGCTCTATAATCATAAAAAAACTGAGCAGAGTGAAATAGCCTTTTATGTCCAGATAAACAGACTCTGGACAGGTATAGAAAAGGTTTCTGAGCTGACATTATGAAACCACCTATATCTAATAATAGATCCATGGCTGTATGCAAGGAGAAAGCAGACTCATGGTAATCAGTGATAGGATGCTGAAGTGGCAGTGACTTAAAGATTGAGAACGTCAGACAGGCGAACAGGAGGGATGGACCCCACAGAGCCCGACTCATCTGTGAATCAATAATGACGTGGGTCTCACCAATTGTACATTTATAAATAGAATCCCTTTCCAATTTAAACTCAGTCATTGGACTGAACGCTATAGAAAAAAAGTGTTTGGATGTGTTGTACATTTGCTGGGGTAGGAACTGGGAATCAAGGGTGCTACGGGTTCATATACTCTCAAGGATGTTTCATCAGCGAAATCACAGATGATTATATCCTTTTGCGTACATAATTGCTGTACAATGAACAGTTTGTCATATGAGAGGAACGGTACATCCACAGCCACATACCTGGGTGGGAATATAGTTAGTGCACACCAGCTTATAATTTTCTACAAGGAAGAGATTGAGGATCGAGTGAATCATGCTGTAATTGCACTTAAGAAGACTCCTCATAATCCCTTTCCAATCACGACTCTATCTAAAGTTATTTAACCTATTATTGACTGATAGCAGTATATATATTACTGATAGCAAGTCTCTTGGTCTCCCTACCCTCCCTACTCCCTCCCTAGATGAGCTTCATGTTCACCCCCGGCTTAATTTAGCAATGTAACTGTTAGCGCTCAAAGCGATATAATTACCATGTTCAACAAGCTCTTCATGGAGTGGAACTAAAGTTCATCCTAGTGGAGAGTTAAATACTGTCTAATGAAATGTAGCATATCAAAACACATATATATATATATATATATATATCCCATATTTAAGATGTAATGTATGAAATGCCCTGAAAATACTACATAATCTGTGGTGTTTGGTAAGGCAAACATCAATACTATGACTGATTATACTTAGGAGTGTGAATTTGAACATATTTGAGGTTTGTTGAAGAGAGGGTGTGCTATTAATTTTACAAGCATTTGAATTTTAGATTTTTTATTTGATGAGGATGAAAAAATAATTCCAAAGACTATCAATGGAATTCCCTCAAATAGAAAATGAAGAATATCTACTGCAGAAAGTGCAATAGTATAGCCACTTCACCCAAAAATGTATATTAGGTCAAGAAGAGATAATCCGAAAAACATGTTTGTTTGTTTTTTTCATACAGTGAAAGTCAATGGGGTCCAAAACAGTGGTAAATTCAGTATCATTGAGATACTATTAATTTTGTATTAATATTTTATTGTTAATGAAAACACACATACACAAAGCATCCTTTGAGATGTTCTTTTTAGCTCCACAGAACAAATAGTCATATGGAGCGAGAGGACAGTGAGTAGTTTTTGGCGAACTATGTCAGTATGCATCAATATGCAGTTGCTACAGCATTTAGTTTCTTATTGAGTTGAACACTGTGGTGACCATCCACAACACAAGTCTTGACTGAACAAATACCACTCACATTTTCCTCTGATCTGATTTTCCACAAAGTCTGTAGCATGTAGCAACACAGACTGTCAAATAGATGCCAAAAATAAATATAATATTGTACAATACTGTCTAATAAAATATACTGAGCTTAATGTAGTTATAATCAATCTGAACATTCAAATTCCTTGTTATTTCTTTGCTATCAGAAAACCAACATGCACACTCAGTCACACACACTAAAGCAAACACAAACATCAGATTTGCAGTGAGTTATTGTTTGCACTGATTTCTCATCTCCCGTTGTATTGTTTTCCTTTGAGTCTGGTCATCATGCCATCTCAGAGAATTATTCTTCACTAACAGCCAGGCGAACAACACTCAGAGGACCTCCTACATTATCAGCATGATACAGACAGGTCTAGCCCCGCAAAGAGATGTATAGCCAATCTGAACATTTAACTGTTAGTCTAATATATTGTAGATATCATAAACAATACTGTAATTATTACTTGGCACTCTGAAATACTTTGATTGTTTAATAGTGTTTGCGTGTCACTTTTTAGACAATTATAATAATAAATATATATTATTATACATTGTAATAAAACAAAAAATCTATCTCAAATAAATGTTCTTTTGAAAAAAAATCAAGGTTCTCACAAAAAAATATTAGCAGCAATAAGAAATGTGAATTTTGAGAACCCAATCAGTATATTACAATCATTTCTGAAGGATTATGTGACCCTTGACTGGAGTAATGGCTTCTGGAAATTCTGCCTTGCCATCACTGGAATACATTACAATTTATATTAAATATATTAAAACAGAAAACAAATTATTAAAATAATATTTCACAGTGTTACTGCTTTTTTGCCCTCATGCATTTGACTGTAGATATTGTTAGTCAAGCTGTAAAAAAATATAAACTATCAGTTGGACATTATTGATCGTTTATAGATTTACTTCACTGAGCACTCTGTAGCAATTACTTGCGAGGATGTTCCAAATATAAACATCTCTGGAGCACTGAAGGCCTGTACGTGGGCTGATGAGAGTCTGAGGTTAAATGAGCATCAATGATTAATCATCTCATATCTGAATTAACTAGGAAGCCTGGGCCAGATTTCATGAAAAATCTTAGTGCTAAAAGTTGCTCCTGGCAACAAAATTCTAATAAAACTTAAAATTAAAGAAAAGATCCTAGTAAAGAAAATAATAATTCAGAACGCATCTTAAACCTTAAAAGAGGTCTTACGGTACGAAATTGTTAGGAGAACTTTTAAGAGGCTTAAGAGTTTCTTTAGCAGTGGAGAAAATGTACGAAAAATGAAGAGTGAAAAGAAATGTCTGTGTAAATGTGTAACATCTCCAACACCGCGCAGAAATCCGATAGCGCCAGAAATGGAAGTAATCACTACATTAACTACATGAACATATTTGGCATCTGGAAAAATGTAGCTATGCAGTAGTGATGATTTGGGTATGTCACAACCTTCTACAGTTATGGCCAAAAATATCGGCACCCTTGGTAAATATGACCAAAGAAGGCTGTGAAAATTATTTTGCATTGTTAATCCTTTTGATATATTTTTTTTTAAAATCACAAAAATCTAACCTTTCATTGGATAATAATAATTTAAATTGGGAGGAAATATCATTATGAAATAAAAGATTTTCTCAAATTCACATTGGACACAATTATTGGCACTCCCTAGAAACAGAGGTGGAAAGAGTACGAAAATATTCTACTCAAGTAAAAGTACCATTACATGAATGAAATTTGACTTAAGTACAAGTAAAAGTACCAGTCTAAAAATCTGCTCAAGTAAAAGTAAAAAGTAGCTAATTTAAAATGTACTCAGAGTAAAAATTACTTAGTTACATTTTAACAGTGGGAGGGAGGAAAAAATGAGATAGGCCAAAGGTGTCAAACTCAGTTCATTGAGGGCCACCACAGCCGTACACAGTATAGATATACTATATAGATAAAACGACATGGTATGCGTGTTGGAGCAGGGTTGGAACTAAACTCGGCAGGGCTGTGGCCCTCCAGGAACTGAGTTTGACACCCCTGGGATAGTCCTATAAATCTCAAACTAGTTGTTTTTAATTAAAGGAATCAGTTATTTAGAATAATAAGACATTTGGGCTATTACCAGGCAAATTAAATCAGTATCAACTAAATTCATCTTTGCAATGCAGAGGAAACACAGAAGCTTCATCTGAAGTGCATAGATGTATTTACACACTGTTTAAAGCAGGACATGAATGCATTTAACCGGCAGTTACAAATGCAGAAATAATGTTGATATATAATGTTGATATTTATTTAATGTTGACTTTAAATGTGAAATTAAAACTGCCAGTAGGTGTCACCAAGTCACTGGTAATAAGTGAGTCATTGCGATTGAACCGAATCATTCAAACGGTTAATTCATTCAGGAACAAAACACCATCATGCGCTCAGAGATGCTAAACTGTGCTAGGGTGGCTGTGTTTGGAATTATTTGTTGTCGAAATAGACCAAAAACAGGCAATAAGTGTCTATAACGCAAGTGTCTATAACGCAAGTCTCTTAATTGATTTATTGTATATTGAACTGTTGTAAAAATAAATATGTATTATATGTAATCATGCTGATTTTTTGAGAAATTTACTATTGATTTACTATATTAAATTATATACATATATACATTTTCACATGATCACACTTGAATTTTGTGATCATTCTAAATGCATTTTAACAGACTGAATCATGCAGTGAAAGAAAGCACTCTAAATGCATGCAGACTAGTCTAATCTACTAGACTTTATGGCACTCTGTAGGAGTGTTTTGTTTTGTTTTGGGCAAAATACTGATAATGTCAAATCGCCCTGGCTTGTCCGTCTGTATCTTTCTTGTGATTTTAGCGCCAGTTTTATGAGTAAAATATATCAAGTATAGTCAGAATCAGAATCAGAAAGAATTGTATTGCAAAGTGTGTTTATACACACAAGGAATTTGTCTTGGTGTTAGGAGCTTACAGTACAGAAGTACAAACATAGTGCAGACAACATATAATTAAGATAATAAAAACACTAACAATGAAGAGAATAGACAATAAATTATAAATAACAACAGTAATTAAAATAAAAATATACAGAAAAGTGTGAATGTGCACATGTCCTATGTACAAATGAAGGGTTGATGAGTTATTTACAGATGTACAGTACTGGGGTGCGTTATGTGTTGTTCAGGGGGGTTATGGTCTGGGGGAAACTGTTCTTGTGTCTGGATGTTTTGGTGCTCAGTGATCTGTAGCGCCGGCCAGAGGGCAACAGTTCAAAGAGAGAGTGAGCTGGGTGTGAGGGGTCCAGAGTGACTTTCTTAGCCCTTTTCCTCACTCTGGAGATATAAAGATCTTGGAGGTTGGGTAGAGGGGCACCGATAACCCTCTCAGCAGTCTTGACTGTCCGTTGTAGTCTTCTGTTGTCTGTTTTGATAGCTGAGCCAAACCAAACAGTTATTGATGAACACAGGACATACTCAATGGTGGCAGAGTAGAACTGTTTCAGCAGCTCCTATGGCAGGTTGAACTTCCTTAGCTGGCGGAGGAAATACAGCCTCTGCTGGGCCTTTTTCACAATAGAGTCAATGTGAATGTCCGTCAAGGTCCTGGGAGATGGTGGTGCCCAGGAGCCTGAATGACTCCACTGCAGCCACAGTGCTGTCCATGATGGTGAGTGGGGGGAGTGCAGGGGTTCCTACTGAAGTCTACTATCATCTCCACTGTTTTGAGCGTGTTGAGCTCCAAGTTATTGTGACTGCACCAAACACCAGCTGCTCAGTAAGCAGACTCGTCTCCGTCCTTGATGAGGCCGATGACTGTAGTGTCGTCCGCAAACTTCAGGAGCTTGACAGAGGGGTTTTTAGATGTGCAGTCATTTGTGTAGAGGGAGAAGAATAGTGGGGAGAGAACACAACCCTGAGGGGCGCAAGTGCTGATGGTGAGAGTCCTGGATGTGAGTTTGCCCAGCCTCACTAGCTGCTGGAAGCTGGTGAGCCACTGATGGAGATGGAGGTGGGCACAGAAAGCCGTGTGAGTTTGTCTGAGAGAAGGTCAGGCATGATGGTATTGAAGGCTGAGCTGAAGTCCACAAATAAGATAGCGATAGGTCTGTAGTCGTTAAGGCCAGTGATTTTGGGCTATTTGGGGATGGGAATGATGGTAGAGCGTTTGAAGCAGCAGGGAACTTCGCACAGCTCCAGAGATCTGTTGAAGATCTGTGTAAAGATGGGGGCCAGTTGGTCAGCACAGACTTTTAGACAGGCTGTCTGGTCCTGAAGTTTTCCTAGATTTCTGTTTTCTGAAGACCCAGTTCACATCCTCTACACAGACTTTAAGCGCAGGTAAAATGATGGGGAGAGAGGGAGGGGGTTGCAGGGGGTGGGGTAGATGAATGTGTGGAGTGCAGATCAGAGCGGGTGCTGGGTGTCAGTCTGGCCTTTTCAAATCGGCAGTAAAACACATTCAGATCATCAGCCAGTTGTTGATTTTCCACAGACTGTGGGGGTGGAGTCTTGTTCTTGGTGATGTTCCTCAGACCAGTCCATACTGATGTCGGATCGTTGGCTGAAAGCTCTCTTATGAGCTTTTCAAAGTAGTTTTTTTAGCCACTCTGATCTCCCTGATTTCTGATCCACTCTGATCTCCCTGATTGTTGATTCTCCACATACTGTGGGGGTGGTGTCTTGCACTAGGTGATGTTCCTTAGACCAGTCCATACTGACGCCGGATCGTTGGCTAAAAGCTCTCTTATCAGCTTTTCAGAGTAGTTTTTTTAGCCACTCTGATCTCTCTGATTCCCATTCCCATTCACAATTTTGAGCACTCCAGGGTGATTATGAACATGAAAGTATCCAGCCATGGCTTCCTGTTTCACAGAAATATAAATAGGAGGGAAAACAAAGCCCAAATTCCCTTAATCATCCATCACAATGAGAAAAACCAAAGAATATATTTCTGATGTGCAGAAAAGGATAATTGAGCTTCACAAATTTGTAAAGTGGCTTTAAGAAAAGAGCTAGAGCAGTGAAAATTTGCCTTATCCACCATCAGGGCAATAATTAAGAATTTCCAATTAACATAAAATGTTACGAAACTGCCTGGAAGAGGACGTGTGTCTATATCGTCCTAATTCACGGTGAGAAGGAAAGTTTGAGTTGCTAAAGACTCTCCAAGGAACACAGCTGGAGAATTTCAGAAAATAATCGAGTCTCTGGGTCAGAAACCCTTAAAAAAAATTGTCAAACAGCACCTACATAACCACATGTTGTTAGGGAGGGTTTGAATAAAAAATATCCTAGCTCATCCAAAAAAAAACTCCAGCATATTCAGATATCAGACACGACTGGAACTTCAAATGGGACTGGCTTCTGTGGTCAGATGAAACAAAAAAGGAGCTTTTTAGCAGCAAACACTCAAGATGGGTTTGGTGAACACAGGGATAAAAAGTACCCCATGTGTACAATGAAATATACTGCTGTATTTTTGATGTTGTGGGCCTATATTTCTGCTGGAGGTCTTGGACATCTTGTTTAGACACATGGCATAATGCATTCTATCAAATACCAACAGATAAAAATCAATAAGTGACTGACTATTAGAAATCTTATAATGGGCCATGTTTGGATCTTCCTACCGTACAATAATCCAAACACAAACCTCACAAAATGTGAAAAAAGGGTCACTGAGCACAAAACCTAGCTTCTGCTATGTCCATTCCAGTCCTCTGACCTGAACCCTATAGAAAATGAATGGGGTGAACTGAAGAGAAGAAGCACCAACATGGAGCTGGGAATCTAAAGGGTCTGGAATGATTCTAGATGAAGGAATGGTCTCTGATCTCTTGTCAGGTGTTCTCTAACAAGCATTATAGGAGAACATTTAGAGCTGTTAAACTGGCAAATGGAGGTTTCAAAAAGTATTGAATAAAAGGGTGCCGTTAATTGTGGCCAATGTGTATTAGAGAAAAACATTTATTTCATAATGATATTTCCCCCATTTTAAATTATTATTATCCAATGAAAGGTTAGATTTTTTTGTGATTTTGTGTGTGTGTGTGTGTGGTGTGTGTGGTGTGGGCATGTTTATGTGGTTTATGAGACACAAATTGGTATAATGACATGGGTATGACATAGGTATTACAAGGAGAAGGTGATTTATGAGGACAATTTCAGTGTCCCCATATTTTAAAACGCTTATAAATCATACAGAGTGAGTTTTTTTTGAGGGAAAATAGAAAATCAACCGTCTCCTGTGAGGGCTAAGTTTAGGTGTAGGGCAATAGCACATACGGTTTGTAACAGTATAAAAACCATTACGCCTATGGAAAGTCCCCGTAAACCATAAAAACCAACACGGGAGTGTGTGTGTGTGTGTGTGTGTGTGGTGTGTGTGTGTGTGTGTGTGTGTGTTTGTGTGAGAGAGATAGAGTATGGTAAAACAAGAACAATTAATTAAACATTTATAACTTTTAAGCTAAGACTCCTAGATGGAAATTTTAAGCAAAATTAGGAGCTCTCTGAGAGGATTCTTAGAATATTTAAGAATATGGGCCTTGTTTAGTACAGTGAATCCTTCTCTTAAGATGGCATAGTGTTACTATAAAAAAATATGGAAATATGAATAACATATATATATATTGATTTATATATGTTAAAATTGGAGAGCTCCTGGTTGCATTTGGTGTCTCTGTCAGGGTTCTGTCACTTCGGTCTAGTGTTATTCATGGTTTTGTGACAGAGCCCTGATACTCCCGTCATGTCCGGGTTTCATGTGAGCGCGCGGCTTTGAATGTGCTCGAGCCGTGCGCTCTTCTCATCTGCGTGCCTTGTTTCATGTTGGAGTGTGGTGTTGGATCCCGGCACTCATGTCTTGAGTTTCGGTTACGTGACGGGTTCGGACACTCGCCTCCACGTTCTGTCTCTTTGTGTGAGTGTGTGTGCATTCGTGTTTTATCTTGTGCTGTGTGGCACGCAGCTTGTATATTCATTGGCTGCGTGCTTTCATGTTGTCAGTCTTGTGTGAACATGTGGCTTATGAGTTTTCTCATTAGCTGCGTGTTCATGTCCTGTTTTGCATATGGCTGGTGATTTGTTTGCTGGCCATGTGCCTTTTGTTTTTGTTTTGTGTGAGCACGTGGCTTCTGTCCTAGTTTTCTGTGTGCCACGTGCTCTCGTGGTCAATTTGTCTGACCCCACCCATCTTGTTACCTGTTTATTGATTAATTTTCCCCAGCTGTTTCCCTCGTTACCTCCTCATTTGCTCCCTTAAAATCTCCCTGTGTTTGTAGTTCCGTTTGGGTTTGGTTACCTAATGTTAGATGTCGTCTGTGTCCAGCCTTGTCTGTCCTGCCCTTTCCAGCCTTGTCCAGCCTTGTCTGCCTGTCCATTCTTGTCCAGCCCTGCCTTGCAGCTAGCCAGCCAGTCTGTTTTTCCCCTACGGGGTAGTTTTTGTTTGTTTTGTTTTATTATTGCTAATAAAAAGCCCTTTAACCTCCTGCGATTGGGTCCTCGCTCTCTTCCATTCACCGGTACCTGACAGTCTCCTACTGCACTTTTTTATTATTGTATGATATAGTATTACAACTGCTTTCAGTAGCTTACAGTAGCTTTATTGTATGATATACTATTACTACTATCGTGTTCCTATGGCTCAGTGGTAGAGCATTGCATTAGTAACGCAAATGTTGTGGGTTAAATTCCCAGGAACCAACATACTGACAAAAAATGTATAACCTGAATGTACTGTAAGTCGCTTTGGATAAAAGCATCTGCTAAATGCATAAATGTAAATGTAAATTCTTTCCATTCACTTTTGAAATTAAATATTCATATGCATTTGAAAAATTCTTGACATCCAACAAATTTTTTTAACCTGAAAACCAAACCTCTAGTGCAAGTTCTTAATTATAATTCCTGAAATAAATAAATAATATTTATTTATCCATTTATCCATTTATATGTGATAAACTGACATGTTGCTCTGCTCTGCTCAAACTTTAGTTCCCCTTCCGACGAAGTTGGGATCTCGCCAAGAGACCTATCCACTTCAATTGTAACTAAACGAGCCAATGGACATTGGCATGCAGTAAATTCGCATCCAGCTGCCGCTGATCACAGTGTGAGTAATAAGCGCAGTAGGTGCACCACATTAATTCATCCTTTCGCTTCGGAACTGAGCGGTAGTGGTTGAAGCTACTGCTCTCCTTTGCACAGAAGAGTGTTCTGGAAACGAGTGTGGGGCGTTACGGCTCACGGGAGAGAAAAAGATAATCTTCCTGCTGAGTTTCAAACCAGTTCTTTGTCTTTCGACACCCAAAGCTCCAGCTCCGAACCAGAAAAGCGGTTCGTTAGTAGCAGCCAAACATGTCTGGTTTAGAAGGAAGAACCGCTTGCATCAGGGGCTGGGGCGAGCACCATCACCAACAAGAACACAGAAACTTTGAACCGCCATATTGAAATACACTAAACGCGAACACTTTTGATTCGCCTATTATTTGATGGCGTTTTTGGATGTCGATGTAGGTTCGTAAAGCCATGAACATCAATAGCAATGTAACGTCCGCCATTGTTGATAGATTGTTTAGGCTTGTTCTGGATGGAACGGCGCTGCACGGACCAGTCGGTGCGAGGCATCGGGGTGCTGCGGGAGCGACTAGAAAGCAGATTGCTCTTTATGCTTTTGGATCGCTCTCGCGGTGCTTTAGTGTGTTGTCTGCTGATCGATTGATCGGTCTGTGTTGCGCCGATGCACCTCAAACAAGCCTGTTGTGCCAGGCTAGTGAACCAAAACATGAAACGTATTGTGAAATAAGACCTGGCTCTGCATTGGCTCTCTAACCTGTGGAAAAGCAAGGGTTCATGGCTCGCTAGTCGAACCAAATAAGAACCGGCAAGAGCACTAGCTCTGAACTAGCATTTACATTTATGCATTTAGCAGATGCTTTTATCCAAAGCGACTTACAATTGCATTCAGGTTATACATTTTCATTAGTATGTGTGTTCCCTGGGAATCAAACCCACAACCTTTTGCGCTGCTGACGCAATGCTCTACCACTGAGCCACAGGAACACTGTGGAGCTCACACAGGAACACACCAGGAACACACCAGGAGCACCTGGTTCCTGCTGGTGGAAAGGGGGTAACAGAGGCTCCCGGGGCATGTGGCTGCAACTGCGGCGATAGTTGAGACCGCCTCAGCACTGGCTCTATGGCCGAGTCCCGAGGTGGGTGTGGCAACGCGGTACTCACCAGGTTCAGATTACACCGGCCTGCCACAGAAACGTCAGCCCATGGACAGATCACTCGTTCCTTCGGGCAGGAGTGCACCTGGAGCAGGTATCCAGGCATGCAGTGTTACTCATGGATGCCTCGGTCACCGGCTTGGGAGCCACGTACAACGGGCACGCAGTGTCAGGGGTATGGACGAGTCCCCAACTGCGTTGGCATACCAATTACCTCGAGTTTTTAGCAGTAATCCTGGCCCTGAGCCGCTTCAGAGGGCGCCTTCGAGGCAAGGACGTTCTGGTCCGTACGGACAACACGGCGACCTTTGCGTGTATCAACCGGCAATGCGGTTACACTCCCGTCGCATGTCACAACTCTCCCGTCAGCTCCTCTTCTGGAGTCAGAAGCATCTGACGTCGCTTCCTGCCATTCACATCCCAGGAGTGTTCAATCAGGTGGCCAACGAGCTGTCTCGAGCAGCACTTCCTGGGGAGTGGAGACTCCATCCCCAGGCAGTCTAGCTGATTGGAGTCGGTTCGGAGTGGCTCAGGTAAACCTGTTTGCATCTCCATAAACTGCCCATTGAAAGTGGTTCTACTCCCTATCCGAGGCACACTTGGCACGGATGCACTGGCACACAGCTGGCCCCAGGGCCTGTGCAAATATGCGTTCCCCCACTGAGCCTACTAGCACAGACACTATCAGGGAGGACAGCTCCTCGTGACAGCCCCTCCTTGACCGATTCCTCTGAGGAAGGATCTGTTTTCTTAGAGACGGGGCACCCTCTGGTTGAGGTTCTAGGTGACCTACCCCAGGGTTGCTCTCACTATTGCTTCACCACGAGCACTTGTCCACAAGACGGACTTATGCGCTAAAGTGGAACCTGTTCGTCGAATGGTGTTCCTCTCACCGTGAGGACCCCCGGAGATGTTCGATCAGAGCCGTGCTGTTCTTCCTGCAGCAAAGGTTGGAGCATAGGCTGCCCTCCACCCTTAAAGGTTTACGTGGCTGCTATTCCACCCACCACGACCCCATAGAGGGTAAATCGGTAGGGAAGCATGATCTGGTCGTCAGGTTTCTTAAGGGGGCAGGAGGTTAAATCTGCCTAGGCCTTCCTCCCTACCCTCTTGGGTTTTTGTATTGGTGCTAAGAGACCTACAGACTGCCCCCTTTGAGCCTTTGCAGTCAATTGAGTTGAAGTTTCTCTCTTTGAAAACCCTACTCCTGACTGCATTGGCCTCGATCAGGATGGTGGGGGACCTGCAGGCATTTTTGGTCGACGAATCGTGCCTTGAGTTTGGGCCGGCTGACTCCAGTGCAACACTGAGTCCCCTGCCCGGCTATGTGCCCAAGGTTCCTACCTCTCCCTTCAGGGACCAGGTGGTGAACCTGCAAGCGCTGCCCCTGGAGGAGGCAGACACAGCCCTTGCTTTGATCTGTCCTGTATGTGCACTGCGACAGTACGTGGATAGAACTCAAAGCTTTAGGACCACAGAACAGCTCTGGTATGTTATGGAGGAGAGCAGAAGGGGAAGGCTGACTCTAAGCAGAGGATGGACCCCGGGATAGTGGATGCCATCACCTGGCCTATGAAGGGTGCGTGCTCACTCCACTGGGGTGTTGCATCGTCCTTGGCGCTGGCTCATGGTGCATTGCTAGCAGACATCTGTAGAGCTGTGGGTTGGGTGACTCCCAACACGTTCGCTAGGTTCTATAGCCTGCGTGTTGAACCGGATTACTCCTGTGTTCTCACCTCAAACAGGTAGTGGCACTGAGAGGCCCTGTAAAAGTCATAGTGTTTGGTGATGAGTTTTTGGCTCAAGGTCTGCATTTAAAGTCAAACTAGAGGTGTTCAGCTGGTATTAAGACTTGGCTTTCTGCAGACCAGTCAAGTTATTCCACACTGACTGAATCATCATTTCTCCTTGATCCTTGCCTTATACACAGATGCACTGTCATGTTAGAATAGAACATGGTCCTGTCCAAACTGTTGCTATAAAATTAGAAGCACACAATTCCCTAGAATATAATTATATACTTAAAGATTAAGATTTGTACTCATGGAAATTACTCTAATTGTCAAACTTTCATTAGAAGGGGGTGACCCAATACTTTTGGCAATATAGTGTATATCTTTTGTCAGTAAAAAGTAAAACTCTGCAGTTTTCCCCATTGTTGCTCCATTAATACAACGCTGCATCAGATTCAGATTCTCATCTTTCTGATTTAATGAACATTAAATATTGACCCAAATTAGTTTAGGCATACTGTACACTGTCACATGGTGAAACACATCCAGTACCTCAAGTAAATTGTTCTTAAACTTAAATAATTGATTTTGTGCTATTGATGGAGCCTTGAAAAATAGCGGCCTCATCCCTCAGTTATAGAAAAAAAGGCTGTTTTCCTCTCCTGGCAGTCAGGTTGCTTTCTCTCCTTGGCACTGATAAGTTGATACAGTCATACAACACTACACCCAACTTCAGTGCTTCCATTCTGTGTGCTGACAGCCTGGTAATTAATGCCTACCTGACTCCTCCGGCAGGCATCTCCCAAGGCTGCTGATTAGGACTCTGGCTCTGCAAAGTATGACACCTGTGTAGACGTTTTACCAGGAGCCCAAACAAAAATTAAATAGCTGAGCACATTACTAATTTGCAACAATGAATTCCAGCCTATTTGGATTTGTCTCCACGAGTGTTGTTTTATCATTCTGGTCAATGAGTCGGATGAAAATTGCATTTGCTAATGAAATGACTCCGGGTACAAGTGAACGCATGTTAAATGGAAACATTAAAGCAGCTCACCTGTTTTGTCTTCATCCAAACACGAATTAGCACCAGCAGTATGACAGATTTTTCCACGTGTTCCATTCTTACCCTTCCTAGACCACAAAACTGTGTTTGGCCTCATCAAAAGAAATGACCAAAGAATACTGAATCCTTTCATGTTGCCCTTTCCCACTCTACTACACTTGTGATTATAAAATTGATTTTCTTCTTCTTCTCCCCTCTTTTCAATTAAGGAGACCAGTTCTGCTGGGTTATTGTTGTACCGCAGTGCTGTAATAACAATTTATCTTCGCTTCTTGTACAATTACTGCACAGCGCTTCAGAAAAGGAGGGCAGAGGTGCCAAGTCTTTTGATTTATAGGAGCAATTTGACCGCTACTTATTAGAGTGATCCACTAAGGTGATCCAGGTGGTGGAAGCCATCCACAGCATCTTAACGCTGTTCAAGAGCACAGGGGTAAAACAATTCAAGACTGTACTTTTGACCAGAATTATGATGCTAACCTCAGGGCAGGCAGGTGATGTGGTTGCTCATGCAAAGACAGTAATAAAACATTCGGAATATGATCACAGAAAATAAATGTATTCTGTCGCAGTCTGATTTGGTTTAATATGTACAGAGAGCATATTGTTGAAAGAGAGATGCATTGTTACAAAACTTAGAGAGCTCCTTGCTGTCTACGGTCTACATAAACATGGGAGACTTTTGATTTTAATAGAGTTTGGCTGTAGCCATTCCCTCAAGAACAGAGGTCGGCAACCTTTTTTGTTTTTCTAGGTAATCACTGTCATACCAGTGATATATTACCAAATTCATAACCATTTTAAAGTTCAAATAAGTGTAATTGAAAGATTAACACATTTTTATAATTGAAAACTGATGATATATGTTGCCCCGCATGTCATGTATTTTGACATGTGCTTTTATTTCATGGATGTTCAGTGCATACTGCAGATGAGTCCTATGTTATGGTTTGGTTATGTCAAGTCACGTTAATGTAAATGCATAGTTTGTTTAAGTTCAAGTCAAGTCAAACTGCACTGTGGTTCAGTCAGGACTCTCTTCCAGTGACTTGACATGACATCCCAACTTAACATCCTTACAAACTTGTTCATTTTATTAGTTTCTTACACTTGTAGAATAGAGCATAGTGTTTGTCTTCAACAAATGAGTTTTAAACCTTTCAAAATCCTAAGAGTTTATTTCCAGGTTTTAATTGCACTTCAAAAACAGATTTCCAATGTGGCCCTACTGAAACTCACTGTAAGTGTGTGAGAAAGAGAAAATCATTGCTTGCACAACACTGTCATCACAATTTTTGTGGGGAATACAACTATGCATACCGACTTGAAAATCTCAGTTCACAATAGTTTATTTCTGAAAGCTAAGTGCAACATTTACAGCTTTGAGGAATGACCTCAAAATGTACATCAGTTGTTATCCCTGCATGTGCCATAGATTTCCAACCCATGCTTTAGGTTTTTATCCATCTTGTGATATGTACAGGTCACTATACCCCTACTGATTTTATATAATAATGTTTTCATTGCAAAACAACATGATTTAAGAACCCTTTTAAAAGGTAATTAGGGATTTACTATGAAAACTATAGTTTAATTATGGAATTTGTAATGAAACCACAAATTTACCACTGCTACAGTAACCGAGTTTTACCATAATATTCAACCTAGGCTTATTGGAAACATTTCTGGTAAATGAAAAATATTCAGTAAGTGGGGATGAACGTGACTCTGGAAATGTTTTATTATTTTGGTTGTTTTATCAGCAGTTTGGAAATGAAATGTCTGCTAAGTGGTGTTAAAAGGTTAATCACGTTTGGAAAAAGCTAGCATATCACCTACACTAAACCCTACCCTAAACATAACTGATAGTGTTAACAAAAGCAAACTTGAGATAAAAACACATTTTCTGAAGCAACCATACTTTTTAATATAAAATCTGTTTTATCAGTTATTTAATAAAAACATTCTGAATGGACTTGCATGTTGCAAAATATGTTCAGCATAAAAATACATGACACACACAATTTTGGGGTAAATTCAACTACTTTTAACTACACTTAAATGTTTTTCCTCATCTAATTTCTGCCATATTGGATTTATGTTTTCACATAGCATATATTTTTACAGTCACAGTCTTTCCTCTCTGAAGCGTTTGGCTGATTCACAAAGACTGGCATTTATAGAGCCATTTTACAACTTCACCTCTCTTTTCTAGCTATGCAGCACTTTCTCCTGTGGCCTACGATAGCATTTAACAGCTGACCTTATCTCCGGGTGCCATCGTCTTCCTTCTTCCCACATGCATGTTACTACCGCATTTCTGTCCTGATTAGAGATGACTATCTCAAACACATTATGTGGCTGCCACATAATGCTGATGACTCCATGGGGATCCTAAACTGCATTGAGAATTGTGTCACGGCTGTACTAAGGTCATCGGTACATCTCAAACATCAGCAAACCTGTATTCATCTCCAGTGAGCCTTTTGTACCAGTGACATAAGTAGTGAGCTGTTTGTTTCCTGGCTACAAGATGAGTGTCAATGAATTCACAGTTAAACTGTTGTTGTTTCAGCTTTAGATGTGGTACAAAATGTCTATATGACAAAGCCACGGCTTTGGTTTTACTGCTGTGTCCTATCAAACAGTGTATGTCAGAAACATTGTCAATGGGCAATGAAACACAGGTCACACAGTCCACACTGAATGGGTTTTATGGCACAGCTGGTGGTTGTTTAGTGCTGAGCTGGGCCACTCTCCACTTCCATTGCATTCACCTACTGTACATCTTAAAAAAATAAGCTGATTTTCTCCTGGAAAAGCTAACCTAAAACAATGACCATGACCTAGGGCCTGTCCAGATAAATGTGACAAAAGTGGTGGAAAAGGTCCTTGCTGAGGTTGCACCAGAAATACAAACAACTCAGAAATGTACAGGCCATTTATAAAACTTGCTCAAAAGAGGAAGGTTTCGATGCCTATTTTTCCCCAGTGGACCATGAACACATTAATTATTTTGAGTTTCAGGGCCACAGTAGCTATAAAATCTCATGAAAACCTTCCCACCTCCTGCTGCCTCAAACCTAAAAACTTCAGGCCTGCCAAGACGCTTTGCTTTTAGCAGAGACAGAATACTAATAACCCCTTATCAGTCCAAAGTCCCCATTACTCAAGCAACATGCCAAAAATGTACAAATGCCAAATACAGGCACCCGATTGGGTTCACCACACTTCCTTTGTCTAGACACATTAAATAAAGTAATATTGAGAGCTGAAAACAACTATAATGTAAACTATACTGTAACTACAATACTACCATGTAAGAAATATAGAAGTATATATTTTTTTTACTTAAAAAAAATCACAATTGAGGTATTATTAATGTATGTTGTAAACAAAACATGAAAATAAATATATTGAGTTTGTGTTAACTACAGACCTTATTTCAGGCATTTAACCAAAAAAAGGGGGACAAGACAGGAGTGCTTAACAGGAAAAACAGGAGTCCTAAACTTGCTTCCAGGTTGTAGAAAAAAACCTCTGATTGTAACATGACAAACTGAAGTGGTATGAGAGTGTGAAAATTGCATTTATAAGAGAGAGGTGTACCATACTGTATACAGTATGTCTGAATAAATGATTGCAGTGCATGCTTAACACTTTAAACATAAACAAGCAAATTGGAAAAAGTTTGAGTTCTTTCAGAGCTACAGATCAGTCATACTGAATTTCCTCTTTTATGAATGTATTTGGTTTGTGACAGGACAGGTGGATTGACAATGGGGTCTGCATTCAACAAAAAGGTTCAAACAAAGTGTGTTAACATTCATTGAGCATGTCTAGACATTGAAATTAATGGTGTGTCAATACAGCTGCCTTAAAGCTTACTAGCCAGCTTTCTTCACCAAAAACAGTCATTGAGCAGATAAGCAACTTAAATCACTTTGTGTTGAAAACTGCCTTTTCAGAGTACAGACTTTAAAATCGGATTGGCTGATTGGTCTTGCTTAAACCATTAAATAACTCAAAACACTAACCAGCCAATAGTTTGCAGGCTTGCAGAGAGCTGTCAGGTATATTTTATGGTGCAGAAATATATTTTTCCGAAGCAGGTAGTAATGAAAAAAAAAGCATGATTGAGACCATTTTTGGCTTGTCTGTATTCTTGTTAGGGAGTATTTTTTTAAATAAAATAAAATGTATAAAAGACAATGCTAAGCCTATTTATTCCATGAAACAAATATCCACATTTAATTTATTTATTTGTGTAAAAAAAATCCTAACTACTGTACATGTATTTTTATTAATTACAATTTACACAACAAATACAAAAAAATAACCACTTTTTTATTTTAGTCCAAAGGGTTAACAAACTCTTAAACTTCCTGGCATTGTGTTCAAAAGGGCCCATGGGTTAATATACATGGGTAATGTGTGACAGTGCGAATTAAACAAATCAAATCATAATTTAAAGATTACCATCTTCTAGGAGGAAATAATAGGTGTGTTGACACCTTAAGACATGTAGCAACCATACTGATGAAAAGGTGTTGCTTTGTTAAAATAGAAGCTAAGAATGTATGATCCCTTAACACTCCAGAATGTTCATGGATAGATTCTAATGATCTGTCAGTTTCATCCTGCAAATATCAAATGCAATTATTGTCTAAGCGCTTTAATAACAGTGTTATTTTCAGAACGCTGATACAAGATTAAGAACTTAACCTTATCAGAAGCTATGGATTTGCAGCTTAATGAAGATTCTTGCCCCTCGAATCAATGGCATATGGTGTGAGCAAGGAGCAGCTGAAATGCTTAGAAGAGCTTGATAACTTCACAGAATATCAGCGAGGGCGGCAC